>PVKC010027882.1:0-15621 GCA_004027635.1 Crocidura indochinensis
TTTTTTTTTGTTTGGGTTACACCTGGCAGTACCCAGGGGCTACTCCTGGCTCCATGCTCAGAAATCACTCCTGGCAGGTTCGGGGGACCATATGGGATGCTGGGATTCGAACCATCGACCTTCTGCATGCAAGACAAACACCCTACTTCCATGCTATCTCTCCAGCCCCAGTCAAATGAATTTTAATGTAACACACTATTCCAAATTTTAGCAAGCTAAAGCAACATATTTCTTATTTCAAAGTTAGTGAGACAGCAATGTGGGAAGAGCTCAACAAGGATCTCTCCTTCCTGAAATCTCATAAGGCTTCAATCATGGGTGATGTCTAAGGCTCATCCGGGGTAGGGTCAGCTTCTATCCTCACTCATCTGGTTATTGACTTGCTTCCCTCCTTGGTTCTTACTACTTGCTTAATCAGTGTCAGTAAGAGGTATGTCCTCTTATTAAAATGTAAGTCACAATCTTTCAAAATCTAATGTTGCATCATAAAATTGTGTCCGCATTTTGTTGCTGGTTGTTGAGAGATATCTAATTCCTTAGAATTTCCAGAGTTTAAAACTGTCTTTGTAGTTATACTACTAAAGTGATAGCACTGGGGTTAAGGCACTTGTTTTGTATTCCACCCAACCTTATTTGAATTTCCAATACCACATATAGTTTCTGGAGCACTTCCAGGAATTATCCCTGAACAGCGTTTGAAATAGCCCCTGAGTACTGCTGGGAGTACCTTCCCCCAAAAGTGTGTTTGTTCTTCATGGTGGGCTTGTTGACCACCTGAAATGATGCTAATGAATTATTAGTTATCAAAAGAGATTTGAGGGTTAGAGTTGTGTTTCTGCACCCCCCCCCACACATGTGCAATGCAGTGATTAAACCCAGGACCTCACACATGCAAGAAGGTGCTCTACTATATGAGGCACTAGAATGATAGCACAGCAGGTAGGGTAAACCTCTAGAGGGTTGAAATTTTTAGCTGAATCTCCAGGTAGAGAAAGTGTTGGTGGGGCTGGGCGGTGGCGCTGGAGGCAAGGTGCCTGCACTAACCTAGGACGGACTGCGGTTCGATCCCCCGGTTCCCCACGTGGTCCCCCGTGCCTGCCAGGAGCGACTTCTGAGCGAATAGCCAGGAGTAACCCCTGAGCATCACCGGGTGTGAACCAAAAAAAAAAAAAAAAAAAAGAAACTGTTGGAGATAGAGTTCAATCTCATGACCAATGATTAAGTCACTTATGTACTGGGCATGATACTTTTATAAAAATTCTAGACTTTAAAGCTCTAGTGATTTCTTGAGTGAACGCATTGATGGGGGAGCTTTGGAAGAGCTTTCTTGGTTCCACAGAAAAGGGCACAGAAGTCATTTGACACTGTCAGATATTTGATCATATATGTCCCTCTTCACTGGACCTGATTTTTGTCCTTTATGACAGAAAAGTAACTAGTATAGTACTTTCCTGACCACTATGAGTTATTCTAGTGAGTTATTTAAATGAAAGGGATAGTAAGAATTTTCTAGATCTTTTACTAAAAAAAATAATGATAAGAATAAAAAGATACCCTATAGATTGAGAGAAAATACTTGACTACCACTCAGCAGTTACTATCTAAGACATATAAAGCATTTGTAAAACTTAGTAGCAACAAAAACAACACAGTCAATTCCATAAAAGATGGAGAGAAGAGAAGAACAGAAACTTTCTCTAAAAAGACACAGAGATGGCCAATTGGCATATGGAAAAATGGTCTGCATTACTGATAATCAGGGAGGTATAAATCAAAATAACAATGAGATATCATTTTTTTACACTAGTGCAACTGGCACACATCAAAAAGAACAAAACAACCAAAGTTGGCAGAGAAATAGCATAAAGGAACCCTTATCCATAGCTGGTGGGGATGTTGACTGGTTCAACTTTTTTGTATATGTGCTACTGAAGCAAGCACATGGTTCAACTTTTTGGGAAAGCAACAATGATACCTCTCAAAAACAAACAAACAAACAAACAAACAAAGAATTAAGCTTGTATATGACCCAGAAACTTATTTCATGACATCTCCCCAAAGGCAAAAAGCTGTTTAGAAAAGACATATGTACTCTTTAAGTTCAATGCAGCAATAGACAAAAGCTGCAAACAATCAAAATGTACAAAAACCAGATGATTGATATAAAAAAACCTTGATACATATACACAATAGAATACCACTATTTCATAACTAGATATCCTAGATAGTTATGAAAGAAGTCAGCCAGAAGGAGAAAGATGAGACAGAAATGATCGCTATCATTTTGAGGATATAAAGAAGCATAGTATAAGAATGACAAATGGTCCAAAGCAATAGAACCCAATAACTGGTCTACACAACTGAGTTTTCCACAGCAGAGAAATGGGTATAGGTGAGAAGCTGATGGGGAGAAACCCTGAGCAATGGTGGAGGTAAATGCACACTCTGGTAAGGGTTGTGGGTTGAAATGTTGTATGCATGAAACCCTATTGTTGGGGCCCGGGAGATAGCATGGAGGTAAGGCGTTTGCCTTTCATGCAAAAGGTCATCAGTTCGAATCCTGGTGTCCCATATGGTCCCCCATGCCTGCCAGGAGCAATTTCTGAGCATGGAGCCAGGAGTAACCCCTGAGCACTGCCGGGTGTGACCCCAAAACCACAAAAAAAAAAAAACCTATTGTTGACAGCACAGTATTATAAATCATGACAAAAGTAAAGTATGGGTGTGTGTGTGTGTGTGTGTGTGTGTGTGTGTGTGTGTGTGTGTGAATTTTCTTAATCTGTTATTTATTGTTCAGAAGTGACAGTGGCTTGGCATCCCAAGCTTGTAGTTGGCAGTTGAATTGCAGGAAATACAGACAATCTTCTTGGAAACCGTGCCCTAAAATCTATGGTGTCTGCTTTCATTCTGGGTGGTTGGCAACTTATTGTGGTACAGATTGCACTTAATCATGAAGCAATAGATCCTGAGTTTTGCTGTGATTCTGTGCATTAGCAGTGATTCAAGAGGCTCAGCCACAACAAGAGAGGAAATTACATAAAAGAACGAATATTGGGGCTAGAGTGATAGCACAACGGGTAGGGCGTTTGCCTTACACTAACCTACTCAAGTTTGATCCTGGCATCCCATATGGTTCCCCAAACCTGCCAGAAGTAATTTCTGAGCACAGGCCCAGGAGTAACCTTTGAGCACTGCTGGATGTTCCCCCACAAACAAAACAAAACAAAACAAAAAGATAAATACAAAAAAATAGAGTACCTTGGGAGCCTGTCAGAAGTATTTCAACACATTGAATACAATGCCTTGTTGTGTTGGGGATCACCAGGACCACTGATGTGCCTACAGCTCAATACCTGGCCATGTAGAGGGTGTCCAGATATGTCCTCAAGCGGCATATCTCCAGATACAGACATAGTAATCATTCTTTTGGGAATTTATAAACTGTCCACAGAGGATGATTTGTCTTAGAAAAACTGGATCACAGTGGAAAGGATAATTTGGTGTTGTCTGGTCTAATTTTACATGTTAGAAATTCTTTTTTGTTTTGTTTTGTTTTGTTTTTGGGCCACACCCATTAGTGCTCAGGGGTTATTCCTGCCTGTCTGCTCAGAAATAGCTCCTGGCAGGCACAGGGGACCATATGGGACACCGGGATTCGAATCAACCATCTTTGGTCCTGGATCGGCTACTTGCAAGGCAAACGCCGCTGTGCTATCTCTCTGGGCCCCCAAATTTTTGTTTTATAGATTAAAAATATCTTCTTGGCAGTTGGAGAAATTGTACATTGGATCGGGTACCCGGCTGATCCGTGTTCTATCCATGGCACTCTATGGTTTTTCCTGAACCCTTTAAAAGTTATCCTTGAGCTTAGAATCAAGAGTATAAACAGGTATGACCCAAAAATCAAACTAAGCAAACAAATAAAAATCAACCCCTGGTTTTAAATAAGAAAACTTAAGAAGGCATTATCTGCGAGGTAAGCAGTGAGTCAATGGAACCAGTGTCAAGGTCAGGACAAGAAACCAAGGCTTTTTCTCAGTACCATGCTAACTAAATGATCTAATCTAACCACCAGTAAATTAAAAGAGTGGTAGATAAATGGTTACATTCCTTAGAACACATTTACAAAGCTTCTGGCTCCTTTGCAGGGCAAAAATGTTATAATGAAGAGTCAGGTTGGGCCAAAAATTTAAAAAAGCAGAAATTTTAGCAGAGAAAATGATTAACATCTTTAGCTTCACCTTCAAGTGTTGATTTTTTAAATTGGAAAATCAAATTAAAAAGGAAATAAAGAGGGGCCGGAAAGATAGCATGGAGGTAGAGTGTTTGCCTTCCAGGCAGAAGGACTGTGGTTTGAATCCCTGCATCCCATATGGTCCCCTGTACCTGCCAGGGGTGATTTCTGAGTGTAGAGCCAGGAGTAGTCCCTGAGTGCTGCCAGGTGTGACCCAAAAACCAAAAACCAAAATTAAAAAAAAGGAAATAAAGAATAAAGGATTTCAGAGACTAGAAAACAGAATACAGAAGCAAAAGAGAATGATAATTAGGAAAATAGTTTAGAGTATTAGTATATTCTCTAAATTGGTCCATAGAGAAATTTAGCTTTTGTAGGGGTTCCCAAGTGATGCCCTGAGGTTCTGGGGGCCGCCTTTCTCTGTAAATCAGGCAATCAATTCAGTGCTAGGCACTCAAGATGGATATTTCTTGAGCCCTGTAGTGTTGGGGACCACTAGGACCATTGATGTTTAGGAGGGCCTCCGGGTCAAGACTAGACAATGTTAGAGTCTTCAGGATTCTACTTGAAAGTGCTGGGTCAGGGATCATTCAGTACAAGGAATAGAATCAAGGTCAGTACTATCTCCCTGGTCCTTGATTTCTGCTGTTTGACTGAACAGCATTGAGATGAGTGGCAGAGTTCAGAATAAGTGCAGAAGTGATTATTTCACAGCCCACAATGCATTAGCAGGAATTGGATGATGAGCTGAAGTGGTTTGACCTCAAATAAGATGGGTAGAAAAAAAATGCTATTAGGACATCCTAAAAAAGCTATTTGTGGCTTTTGCAATGGGTTGACAAAATTGCTTCAATTGTGGCCTGTGAACAGATTGTCCAGAAACAGCAGCCACTGAGAGTTACAGAAGCTGGAGAGAGTGGGCAAGAAGCAATGCTGTACTTTAGTCTCAACAAAAACCACAGGCAGCTTGCAAAGTCAAGTGAAACCTTCAGATTCAGGACAGAGATCTGGTTAGCAGTAGGATTTTTGAATGAAGCAAGTCATGTGAACATGTCCCTCTGTATGATCTTCACCAAAAGATCTCGACCTTCCATGTATAATTCAGAACAGAAACTTCCTGCGCTTTTCCTTCCCCCAAGTCAGAATCTTTTACTTCATCCATAGACAGACTTCAGTATTCTTCAGTCTCTCTGTGACCTTCTTGTCCTCACGTTGTTCCCTCATCTTTAGTTCAACTCTCCCTCAGTTTTTCTGGACTAGGTAAAAATTGCTCTTTTCTGGAAGTCTTCTCACATGATTCCACTTAATCATGGAATAAAAAGCTCAGCACCATGCTAATTGCTCATAGTCACTCAACTTAATCCTTACCAGAGGAAGTAGAGACTTGTTACTAAAGAATTCCAGAATCCAGTTTCCCAAGACTTGATTCAGGAAACAAAATGAAATATTTAAAGCCATAAGCCCCACAAGTTACTAACAATTGTGTTTGCATGTGTGTCCATGAAGGAAAGCAATAACTCTCCTAAAGGATTATTATAATTCTCAAAAAATCATGACATATCTTCAGATGCCAACATAGCAAACATTGTTTGGGTGTGTATAAACTGTCCAATATTTTATTGCTTGGGGATCTGAATTAGTTTGGTGACTAATAATTTTGAGTTATGTCTGATACCAAGTGATTTCTGCCCTAACTAGGAAAGCAAAGCTTATATTCATATTGGAAACAAAGCAGAGGTCAACTTTTGCTTCTACATTGTCCCTCACTCTTGCTAACCTTCTTACAAATTAGGAAACAGAAGCAGTGAGAAATTAAAGCAATCTGCTTCTAGTCACAGGGTTGGCAAATGGTGGAACTGGAATTTGGTTGTAATCAGTAAAGTTCTGCTTAAGAATGTTGTTAATGCAGAATTTCTCAACTTTTTCCCCAATTGTGGTCTCCCTTTGACCTTGCTTCTTTCTTGTGCCCCCTTGGTTCTATTGATTGACATCCCTCTATCTCATGCTGTGGCCCCTTATTGTGTATTTTTCATCTGTAGCCCCCCCTTTGTGTATTCAGGGGGCCCAAGAGAAGGGCCACAGGACACACTGGTTGAGAAATGCTGCTCTAGAGAATCTCCCTTCTCAGAAAGTAGTTTGGTCATGTACCATTCATTTCTTATTGAAGAGATGAAGTGATAGCATAGCAGGTAGGATGCTTGCTTTGCATACAGCAGAGCATGGATTGATCCCCAGTGCCCCATAGGGTCCCCCAAGCCTGCCAATAGTTGAGTGTAGAGCTGGAATTAAGCTGGAAATAATCCCTGAGCACCACCAGGTGTGGCCCCAAAACAAATATCAAACAAATTACCCACAACCATTCATTGAGTGACATCAAGGTCTAGGCTCTTATTTCACTTTGCATGTGTTTATCTTACTTCCTCACTGGCTTAAGCATTAGTCCAGCACCATGCAAGTAGTTGCTGCTTTATTAACATTTTTGAAATGGGAAAGTCGCCTTCAATTTCATTTCCACAATATTCTACCCCGATAGTCATTACCCAATTCATGTTATTCCTCAAAACTCACTATGCTTATGGTTACTAGAAGTACCTGCCTCATTGTTTGTGAGAGCTTCTTTGGGAGTAGCTACTCCTATACCTGCACTGAAGAATGTCTCTATTGGGGGAGGCTATTCATTCCAGCTGCCTGCAACCGGGTGCTGGAGTAACTTCCAAATAAAGGAAGAAAGGGAACACCCTCCATCTAAGACAACCAGACAAATTGAAGCAAGCTTGGAGATCAATGGAGTGACAACTGTCACAGCCTGGTCATCCTCACATCCAGTAGCATTACCTTTGTGTGTGTGTGTGTGTGTGTGTGTGTGTGTGTGTGTGTGTGTGTGTGCGCGTGCGCGTGCACGACAGCAGAAATTGAAACTTGCATATACTAGGCATGTGTTTTACTTCTAACTCTTGTCCCCTTCCCCACAAAAGTGGTTCCTTGGAGCAGAGTGATAGCGCAGCAGTAGGGTGTTTGTCTTTCAAGCGACTGATTTAAAACGGACCTCGGACCTCGGTTTGATCCCCGGCGCCCCATAAGGTCCCCAAGCCAGGAGCGATTTCTGAGCACATAACCAAGGGTAACCCTTGAGAGTCACCAGTGTGGCTCCCCCAACAAACAAACAAAAACAGCAAACAAACAAACAAACAAAAAAGTGGTTCCTATTAGGATCCAGAAAGAGTTTCAGTGGGTAGAGGAATTTTCAGGCAGGTTCTCTTCCTTCTTACTTGCATTTTTGTATTTCCATAACCTTCTGAAATGCCACTGAAGGTCAGATTTATGCCATCCCAGATCCAAACAGCACTGCAACAACAGTGCATTGAATCGTCTGGTCACCTGAGGAATGGTTGTGGGGATCCCCTGAGCATTAAAAACTCTCTCTCATCTCTCTCAATATATATGTATATATGTATATATATCTACCTCTATCTATATCTATATCCTGGCAGGCTCGGGGGACCATATAGGATACCGGAATTCGAACCATCATCCGTCCTGAATCTGCTGCGTGCAAGGCAAACTCTCTATTGCTGTACTATCTCTCCGGTCCCTAGACTTCTGTTTTTAAAATTTTATTTACATGTTTATTTACCCTAGGGGGTCACACTCAGCAGTAGTCAGAGGCTACTCCTGGCTCAATATTGAGGAGCAGACTTCTGCTTTACTTATTTTATTATTTTAATTTTGCTTATTTATTTATTTGGGAGGCTCACTTGGAGATGCAGGAGTCACTCTTGGTTCTGTATTCAGGGATCACTCCTGGCAGTACTCAGATATCATATGTGATGCTGGGGATTTAACCTGGGTCTTCCACATACAAGGAATGGCCCCTCATGAACATCATTTAAAGAATTAAATAGGTCTGGGATCCAGAATGATAGAACAGTGGGTGGGGCACTTGCCTTGCATGTGGCCTACCTGGGTTCAGGTATGATCCCCCAAGCACTGCCAGGAGTAATTTCTGAACACAGAGCAAACAGTGACCACTGAGCATTACTGGGTGTAGCCTCAAGACAAATAAAGAGAAAGAAAGAAAAGAGGAAACAAAGAATGAAATAGTTCTGGACTGTAGCAATAGTGCATCATGTAGGGTGGTTGCCTTGCACATGACCAAGACAAGTTCAATCCCCAGTACTTCAAATAGTAGTCCCCCCTCCCACACACACACACACACAAAATCACCACCAAGAGTGATTCCTTACTATGGAACCAGGAGTAAGCCCTAGGCACCACAAGGCATAGCCTCCAAAACAAATGAAAACAATAAATAAAAGGATTGTTAGCGAAGAACATTCTTTTTCACCTCATCCCATTTCTTTTGTGTGTGTGTGTGTGTGTGTGTGTGTGTGTGTTTTGTGGTTTTTGGGTCACACCCGGTAGTACTCAGGGGTTACTCCTGGCTCCATGCTCAGAAATTGCTCCTGGCAGGCACTGGGATTCGAATCGATGACCTTTTGCATGAAAGGCAGATGCCTTACCTCCATGCTATCTCCCGGGCCCCCTCATCCCATTTCTTTCCTCAGAAGCAATGATATGTAAATCTTTAAGCCACTTCCTTGGCTATTTATATCATCACTTAATGTTTTTGGTGGAGGGGCATACTCAGAAGTGTTTCAGTGGTTATTTCTGGCTCTGTGCTCAGGGACCATCCTGGTAGTGCCTGGGGGCTATGCAGAGTGTTAGGGATCAAACACAAGATGTTTGCTTGAAAAGCAAATATCCTACCCACTGTATCAACTCTCTGTCCCAAGTATTTACTTTCTGTCTTTAAACAACAGGCTTAGATTGTTATTTTTTGGCCTTTTCATCTTTGACATTATAAAGATTTGTAAACTTCTTTCATACTGGCCCCTCTATATCACTGCCACATAACTGCATACACCCCATCCTGGTGAGAGGTCAAAATTGCCACTATTCGAGCAATGTAAGAGTATTTACTCTTCACTGCACAGCTCTCCCCTCCACTAGTTAATAATTATCCTGTTTTTAAAAAGCTGTTGGACTAAGAAGCTAGTTAACATAGAATACCTGCCTAGCATGTACAATGCTCTTTTACTCCACAGCCATCCATGCCCCTACCCTCTGCCTAAACATTTCTGGATGTGGCTTGGGTGACCTCCAAGCATCAAATTATCACAGGGAACAGCTTCAGGCCCTCTGAGCACCGTTAATGTGACCCAATCCCTGAATGGTTCTTGAATAATTCTTCAGTCTACTTATTCTTCATATTCCTTATAATTTGCTCTACTTTCTCAAAAATACATTAAATTTTTATTTTCCAAGCTTTTTCTGAAAAATCCATTGCTGCCTCTGGTCTCAAAATACTCTAATTTCATGAATGCATTATGTTCTCAGTTTTTATCCACAGTGGAAATCAATACAGTTGTCTAGACTTAGCTACTTCTACTTCTCCAGTCCTTGCAATATCTTCTAATTTTTTGAGGCTATTCGTTAGAGTTTGCAATTTATTATTATATACAAGTTGTCTGTTTTCCCTCCATTGATTTTTTGGGGGGGTCACACCCAGCAGTGCTCAGGGGTTACTCCTGGCTCTACGCTCAGAAATCGCTCCTGGCAGGCTCAGGGAACCATACGGGATGCCGGGATTCGAACCACTGTCCTTCTGCATGCAAGGCTAACACCTTACCTCCATGCTAACTCTCTGGCCACTCCATTGAGTTTTTTTTTTTTTTTTTTTTTATGGGGAGAGGGACTTCCAAAATGTGCTCAGGAAGTCTGAGTACTGCACTCACAGCGATTCTTGGCTAACAGGGATAGTGATCCAGTATGAGGGTTTGAGTATGAGGTGCTGCTTGGGCCTTGAAGTTCCATTGATAATCTGATTGCTTTAGTGGTGTTCAGTAACTCCAGGGCACATTCAGCAGTGCTGAGGGACCATTTGGTGTCGGGAATTGAACCAGGGCCTACCTCATTCAAGGCAAATGCCTTAATCTCTCCAGTCCCTGTTCTTGCCTCTGTCCATTTTTGTTGTTTAATGCTTTTTGTGGTGATCTGTTTTCCCTGTCAAAATGGGAAGATTATGATTCCCACTGGAGACACTGATCTGACCCCATTTTAGGTAAGTTGATTGTTGGGCAATATCATCAGGGTTTTTTTTGGAATGAGTGTGGACACTCTCCCCCATATCTCATTTCTTCCAGAAAGCCTGGCAGCTATAACTATGCCCACAAAAGCAGTCGCCATGTTTGAACTGGGCCTTCTTCCAGAATGTCCTGACTAAGTATATACACCTAAAATTTGTAGTATCGTAGCTTTGAATTTCTGGACAACTTCATTTGCTTTATGCTGTCATCCCTAAAAGAACATCCCAACTTAACAGATTGGCTATAAAACAAGAGCTTACTAAAAACTTCCTCCATTGTAGTAATGATTCATTGGTGATACAATAATTTTCACAAATGAACTTGTTACTCTTAGGGATATACCCTAGGAACATAAAAAACACAATACACAAATGGCTTCCTCTCACCTATATTCATTGCAGTACTACTGTATATAATCCAGTATAAGCCGAGTTTTTCCCGGCACAAATTTCAGCTTATACTCGAGTGGGTCATACATGTTCTTTGATTCGGGGTGGACACTAAATCAAATGCACATAGTCTCCAGTTGTCTTCTGCCGTCTACTGGAGGGGGCGGTGCTTCAACTCAGTCCATAGTCGAGGCTGAGTTGAAAAGGTAGGCTGATCTAAACTGTATGCCACTGAACTATTTAACCCATGATATTCTGCACTTTGTATGAGACTGACAGCAGTGATGATATCTGCAAACTCAATGATTACATATTCATGACAATGTCTATGCTGATACCCTCACATCAGATACAGCTGAAGCTCTGTTTGGACATACAGATGAGGAGGAGAAGGAATCCAGTTTTGAAGGATTTTAACCTTTGTGATTTAGCTTGATTACCTGTTAAGCTATGATTTTCTGCACTTTAAAGTTTTAAAGTTATTGTTGCTTTTACAGTTTTTCTTTAGTAATAAATATTGAAAAAAATTTAACCTATTGATTCCTCAATTATTGTAATTGTTTTGTGTGTATATTTTATTTTTGAGATTTACCAGTGGCTGCTGCATTTTCCACCTTGGTTTATAGTCAAGTCACTAAGTTTTTCCAGTCTTTTTAGGATAAAATTAGGAGGGTTGCCTAATACTCGGGTTGGCTTATACTCAAGTATATACGGTACTTACAATAGCCAGAATCTGGAAACAACCAAGATGCTCTTCAACAGATTAATGGCTAAAAAACAGTGGTAAATATACACAATGGAATACTATGCAGTTGTCAGGAGAGATGACGTCATGAAATTTTCCTATACATGGATGAATGTGGAAACCATTATGTTGAGTGAAATAAGAAGGAGAAAGATAGACATAGAATATTCTCACTCATCTATGGGTTTTAAGAAAAAAAAAAGACATTGTAATAATTCCCAGAGACAACAGAAATGAGGGCTGGAAGGACAGGCTCTCAATGTGAAGCTCACTACAAAGAGTGGTGAATGTAGTTAAAGAGATGACTACACTTACTATCATGACAATGTTAATGAATGAGAGAAGCCAATCCAGGACCTAAGGTGGTTGGTTCAAATCTCAGCGTCCCATATGGTCCCCATGCCTGCCAGGAGCTATTTCTGAGCAGATAGCTAGGAGTAACCCCTGAGCACTGCCAAATGTGGCCCCCAAACAAACAAACAAACAAAAAACAAAAACAAAAAAGCCGGAGAGATAGCATGGTGGTGAGGTGTTTGCCTTTCATGCAGAAGGTTGGTGGTTCAAATCCCCACATCCCATATTGTTCCCTGAGCCTGCCAGGAGCGATTTCTGAGCATAGAGCCAGGAGTTACCCCTGAGCACTGCCGGGTGTGACCCAAAAACCAAAACCAAAACCAAACAAACAAAAAAAAGAAATAGAATACCTGTCTCGGATACAGACAAGGGGATAGGGAAGGAGGGAAAAGGGGTGGGGTGGGCAATGGTGCTGGGAATGTAGCACTGGTGAAGGGGGAGTTTATTTTTATGACTGAAACACAACTATCAACATGTATTTAATTATAGTGCTTAAAGAAAATTTCAAAAAAGACCCCACAAACAAATTAGCTTGTTACTGTATTTTTCTTTTTTCATTCTCTTCTCTTCCATTTTATTTTTTTCTTTCCCTTTTTTTCAATAACTTTGCTTTCACAAATGTATTATGATTAGCTATGTTAACTATGTGATGTATTTTCTTAAAATAAGTAAAAATAGAAGCACTTTCTGGAGTTAAAATGAAAACAGACAGGTCTGAGGCTTGAATTTGGGGAGTGAGACAACCTTCTCAGGAGAAGTTACCCTGATGAATTCTCTTGGCCCTGATTGGGCCAAAATTAAACTTGAAGGGCACCTTTTCACTGATAAGGATCCAGACTCTGGGCAGAGTGGCTGCCAGTGGAGGCTGTGCAGTACAACCCATATCAAACTCATCTCTTTGCTCTCCATTGTCATACTAAAAATACATCCTTTGAAACCTGAGCAATAGTACAGTGAATAGGGCATTTGCCTTGCACTTGGCCAACCCAGATTTGATCTCCAGCATCCCACATGGCCCCCCCTTGTCTGTCAGGAGTGATTCCTGAGTGTAGAAACAGGAGCAACCACTGAAGATCTCTATGTGTAGCCCCAAAATAAAGAAACAACAAAAACAACCCACCCCAAAAACATCCCACAGGATAAGAGCAATCGTACAGTAAATAGGGTGCTTGCCTTGCATGTTGCTGACAAAAGTTTCTTCCCTGGCTCTCCCATATTATCCCTGGCACTCCCTGAACCAGCCAGAGTGATTCTCGAGTACAGAGCCAGGAGTAACTCCTTAGCATCATTGATATGGCCCCTCCAGAGACAAACACCTAAAAACACCCCCCCCAGGACATTTACCCATCACATATACATTTTCTGTATGTGAGATGTGTATCCACTGCACACGTACGCCCATCTTCCTGAAAAACTACTAGGATGTGCCTTATCTGTTAAGTCTCTATTTTTCTGCTTAAAACCAGGCCCTTTTTGTCTCTTTGGAAGATAATCCTTAAAATATTAATTCTTACATGGGCTACATTGATAGAAATAGAATGCTGAGAGTAGAGGAAAGAAAGGGTCCTCCTCAGTAGATATATATAGGAAAGACAGTTGATCTGTCTGCTGATAGAAACTGTTAGAACAGGACAGAGTCTGACTGGAGGCAACTACTAAAATTCTTCCTCATCTTGTAACTTATCTTTAGGTCAAAGTACCCTTCAGAGATGGAAGGCTTATGCATGTGATTTAAAACCACCTTTCTCCCTTCTTTCAATGAATCTGAGAGCTAGCCAGATCAGTGCCCGAGCAAGTTTTCTAGCCAATCTGCCAATGCCCCACCTAGAATTCCTTCTCACCTTCTATGGTAACCATTTACTGTCCAAACTATTGTGTGATCTGAAATACCCTAATGTAGTAGCCCATTAGATGTTTTCAGATTAGATCAGAATAATAGTTTTTCCTCAGAATGGAATAAAGTTTACATGCTCTGCTTGTGAGCTTGTAAATGACTTTGACCTTCCTGGAGCCAGCACACTTCTAGCACCTCTCATGCTCAGGTCCTAATGCAAACTTAACTTGCCACCCACAGAGATGAAGACACTGTTGGCTCAGCAGCAGCAATTCTGTTGTGTCATAGTTTTATTCAGTGCTTAATGCCAGAAACCTCACATGTGCATGGCATGTGACCTATCAATGAGCCATACCTGATGATGTACATTCAAAGTACTTTTAAGAGGCCGGAGAGATAGCACAGTGATAGGACATTTGCCTTGCATGCAGCTGATTCAAACAGATGGTGGTTCAAATCCTGGCATTCCATATGGTCCCCTGTGCCTGCCAGAAACGACTTCTGAGTGCAGAACCAGGAGTAACCCCTGAGTACTGCCAGGTGTGACTCAAAAACAAAACAAATAAACCAAGTGAATTTAAGAGCTATGCTTATGACTTAGGTTAGGAGAGTCTCTCATTGGTTTCCTAGAATTCTTTATTTTATTTTATTTTATTTTTTTAATTTTGAGAACAAAGATGCAAAGAAAGAGGACAAGGTAAAGTTACAGTGGAAGGACAATCACCCATAAACAGAATTCACATAAGTCCCCTTGCTGATGTCTTAATTTTCAGCCAAAGAATATTAAGAAAAATAAAACAGAACCCATGCATATTTACTTTGTCCCTCAGTCCCCAGATTGTGATACATATTTCCTAGCAGCATATAAAGTGTTCTAAAGCCATAAAACTTTATGTATCTTCTTGAATATTGAAGGCATAGTACTTCTTTACATTTCCATGTATGTGCATATTAGTTTAAGTTAGCCTCAAGGTTTCCTAGAATTCTTATTCTAAAACTGGTTTAGCTTCTATGTGAGTCCTCAAGTTCTGTATATTCAAATTAACTAGTCTTTTATAGTTATAATATGTTCATAATATTCAATTTTTTTTGAGGGAAAGGGCATACCCAGTGACACTCAAGGACTACTCCTAGCTCTGTGCTCAGGAATCCCTCCTGGCAGTGCTGAAGGAACCATCTAAGATCCCTGGGATCAAACCCAGGTCAGTTACATGCAAGACAAGTGCCCTACCCTCTGAACTATTGCTTCAGTTCCTCCAGTTTCCTTTCTTTTCTTTTCTTTTTTTCTTTTTTGGTTTTTGGGCCATACTCGGTGACACTCAGGGGTTACTCCTGGCTATGTGCTCAGAAGTCGCTCCTGGCTTGGGGGACCATATGGGATGTCGGGGGATCGTCCTAGGCTAGCTCTGGCAAGGCAGATACCTTACCTCTAGCGCCATCACACCGGTCCCTCCTCCAGTTTCTTTATTGTGCAGTTTTAGCAGATGGTTCTAGGTTTGTCTCCCTCAAAATTCATGTCCTGGCTAAGTTTCGCTTTCCTTGTCCAATGTTACGCATACTACTCTTCCAAAGTTTTTCTTTCTGCACTGAATGCCATCTTTTGTCCCGTCCCTTCATTGTTCTTTCTTACTCAGTGGTTGATGTCCCTTGCCCTGCTCCCCACGGTGCTCCAGGTCTGAAGTTTGCTGTTCTGAGTGTGTTGCTGAGGTTTTGACTCCCATACTCTTTGCCCCTTTTCCTTTGTTCTCCAGTTAAGTGGATGCAGGTGAGAAATGGCGCTTTTCCTGCCACAGGCCTTGTAATGGGTCAAAGAGTTTCCTTTTCTGGCTCACTTTTTTTTTTTTTGGAAGGTGGGGGCACATTCGGTGACACTCAGGGATTGTGCCTGACTATGCACTCAGAAATTGCTCCTGGCTTGG
>PVKC010027883.1:0-15614 GCA_004027635.1 Crocidura indochinensis
ACCTTTCCCTTGGCATCTGTGACCTCCAAGCCACTTCCACTCACTGACTGCTAGGAGGTTTATCCGCTCTGACTATTTAAGTGTGGAGGTTTGGGAATTCTATTCTAGCCCTTCTTTCCTTGTTTTGGGACTTCTACTAGTATATAACCACAGTTGTTCCAGTGTCTTCTAGTCCAGACCTTTTTCTGAAGTATTCTACAGAACGACCACCTTAAATCCTTTCATTATCTCAAATGCAACATATTGAAAATGGGCTCAACTCTCTCACCTGAGTCCTATTCTTGGATCTTAATCCCAAACACCAGTAAATTGCTAGTTCCTGCCCTATATCTAATCATTGGCTGAGTCTGTCAAGTTGGCCCCAGAAACATTGGCCCATCCATGATGTTGTCCACTTTCCCCTTCTCATTCTCTTCATACAGACCCTGATGAAGACATCATTTGCCTCCACATCGGAACTCTTTCAGAAACTTTTCACTCCTATATACTTCACTAGAGTTCCTATTTTCCAGCAGAGTCCTCATCAGGCATGCATTCACTTAGAGAGAAATCCCCCTGGGCTGCCTTCCCGCCAGAGCCAGAGTCAGTGTCTGATGGTTGCTCTTTAGACCTAAGTGTTAGGTCCATCCCTCATCACACTCTGCCTTGTGCTCAGCAGGGCCAGTCACATGGGAGCACTGCACTAACAGGCCATAAAAGCTATTTCCCAGCAGTTCTTTATTTCAGGTAAGCTTGCATGGTGACCCTCAGGGTGGGACTGAATACCGTTCTTTTTCTGGGCAGGCTTTCTCTCCATGCTCATCTGGCATCAGAAAAGAGAGTGCCAAAGAGCTAGCAAGAACTCCAGGCTCACCTCCATACTCCTCCATCTGGGTAAATGATCCTTGCAGGCTGGTGGAGCATGCATCAGCCCCCATTACTGAGCATATTGTAAATGGGCATGCATTGATGAGAAACAGTGCTATTTGGCTCTGGAAACTTAAGCCTATGAGCCAAGTGAGAAAATGACATGCATTTCCACATCCTGGTCTATAAAGCCTGAAACTCTCCTTTCTCTTAAGTCTCTTGGTCAGCAGATTGCAGGACCTGATATGGCATTTGACACACTAGGCTGTAATTATTTCTTTACATGTGTGATTTTGGCAGCATTTCAAGGGCAGGGAGCAGATTTTACTTGCCACTTGGGTCTCAGATGGTGGCATAGACGTTGGCACAGACTTGAGGCCCACACTAGTATAAGGTGGGGGACATCCCAGGTGTATATCATTTTGCTTTTGGATAGAAGCCAGTAGTAGAGATGATGAATTATTGCTGAAGCCTCAGTCTGATTCCAGGAGGCTTACCCTGCATTCTCCTGGCCTTATTCATATGAAAGATTCCCGAAGCACCGTTCTGAGAAAACTGGTACCATGAGTTAGGCAACACCGGGTCATGATGCAACGCTACTGTGTCAAAGTATGATGCAAGCACTCCTGTGAAACAGTGGGGCGGAGGACGCAAAGGAGGGACACAAGGTAGCTGCCCTTGGTCCTAGGCCAGAGATTTAAGAACTTGCACTTCAAGGAGCTCAGCTGGGTGTTGGCACTTGTGTGAGTTTCATAAACCTATGTAGAGAGAGGAACTCAAATGCCAGGGTTACAAGCCCTTCCTGCACAAGATTAGGGCAGATGCGAAACTGGCCCCAAAGAATGTCATTTTGCCTGCCAGTAAGGAACTGGTGACCTGATGGGAATTCAGGAAGGCGGGTCACTTCCAAACATGAATCCCATTCACCTAGTTACCCTCCATTTCCACAGTGCAACAGCCTTCCCCCCCCCCCAAAGCAATGGGGTACCATCGGTTGAGTTTCCTGGGAAAAACCTGTGGAGTCAGAGCTCTCCATGCAGAAAGAGGAAGAATAATGCCTTTGAAACATATATTAGGGAGATCATTAAGCATGGAAGGACATGAAGAGAAGTTGTTACTTTACAGAAACAACAGTTTACCACCACTAAGCCCTTAAGAACTTTAAAGCTGGAATGTCCTGACCAAAGAATCCCAAACAGAAGCCAAGGGCTGGGTCTTGCTGCCTACAACCTGTCGTGTTTCCTCCTCCAGGGGGGGTGTGACCTTGGGAAGAAATATACCAATCTTCAGAGAGATTCCTTGGTGGAAACCAAAAAGCAGTTGACAGTCCTCCAGTCTGTGGAAAATGGGGAAAGACACCATTACAGCTCCCCACCACTTGAGGTTGAATATAGCTGAGGAAAACCATCATTTTTCAAGAGCTTTCATAGAGTTATAACACACGTGTTTTGGGGAAAGTTCAGATAAGGATGACAGAAATGTATTTGAGGTTTAAGTGAGCAAAGAGTAAAATCAAGGAAGAACACAAATCACATGTAGGAGGCATAAGGTTTGATTCCCAGAAGCCCCCTCCCCCCAAATATGGGAGAAGAGAAAATGAGGTAAGGCAAAGCATGGGAGCCTAGATTCCCGAGGCTGGCCTGGCAGGGAAGTTTTGCTATCGGAGCCTTGAGAAATGCCAAGGTCCCAAGGCCGTATCGCAAGGAAAGCCTAGTCACACCTGTATAGTTCTCCCACTTGGCAAACAGGAGCTCGCGGTGACCTTGTAATGTGTGGGCGTCCTGCCTTAGGGGGAAAATTGCAAAATGACCATCTCTTTTGCAAGGGACAGAAGAAAATTAAGTATTTTTTGTAACAGAGTCAGCTCCACCAGGGGAAATACCATCCTCTACCGAAGAGATGTGGGTACAAGTGCAAAGAGCAAAAGGGTCCTAAGTCATCCAGCTAGTTACTGTCAACATCAAAAACAGGCCCCAACTCACAGTCCAGTGCTCAATCTCAAACCCCTGGCTTTTCTATCTTTACTTAGGGTGCCTGGTTTCCTCAGAGCAAATGTACTCTTGGGCGATGTGGGTTTTTCTAAATCCAGTTTGTCCATGACAGCCCTCTCCTGGTAGCGCCTATTCTCTGCTCAGGTCTGAAGCTGCCCATGCCAGGAGGCAGAAGGCCCTGCCAGCTATAGAGGCCTTGGAGACATTTGCATTTGGGTGAAAGAGGCTGATGGTCTTGGACTCACAGCTGAAGGTTTTCAGGGGTGGAAATTAAAGTGGCAGCAGGAAGCAGAATGCGACCTAATTAGCAGTTTGGTCTCCAACACTGACCTCCTTTCGGGAAAGCTGGCACTCACAGGAGTTCAAAGCAGCTGTCGCCTCTTCCCTGACTGGCCAGGTGGGTTCAGAGCGGTGCCAGCCCAGCTTACACCCTATGCCATATGCCCCCCCTGATGAAAAGAAGTTTCACCTCACCCTTGCTCCCCATCCCCAGAGCTCTCCTTTTGGGGCTCTAAGCAGTTGTGAAAACAAACTGTAGCCCAGATTAAAAAAAACTTGAAAGAGGAGGAAAGGAAGAGAAACAAAGCCTTTCATGTCTATGGGGAGGTTGCGGTGGGGGGGGGGGGCGCTGAAGGACTTGAATGGAGAAGAGGAGGCAGAGAAGAAGTAGGGAGGGAGAGGGGCAGAAAGCCATGTGGGGGCAGAGTGGATGCGTTCACCAGCGTCTCGCACCTGTTGTTGTCTGCTGTGACCACACGTGCAGGAGACCCCAGGAGCTCCAGCTAAACAGGCAGGAGTGTAATTAATCCATTGTTTAGCATTATTGGAGCTCACTGCTGCGCGGATTTTTCCTGGCAATGCTCCCAGCCTAACACGGGAGGTGCGTCAGCCTGATGGGGGCGGTGGAAGCAGCCCTTCAGGCTTCCAGGAGGGGGCTGGAAGGATTGAGACGTCAGGTCCAGGAAGGAGACTCCTGCTAGGGGTGAGGGGAGGACAATGCCCAGCTCTTCTCCCTGCCAAGGGTGTGGTGTTTGTGTGTGTGTGTGTGTGTGTGTGTGTGTATGTGTATGTGTGTATGTGTGTGCACGCCTGTGCGCGCAGAGGGTGATTCCTGCTCCTAAAAAATCAAGTTTATACGCCCACTCCTGAAGAGAGCACACATTGGCCTCCCTGGCTGTGGACACAGAGTGGACACGATTTGCCAAAGAGGGGCTGCTGTTTGCCACCAGACCTTTCATCTTTTGTGTACTCACTGGCTTTCCCCTTGACATACAGGCCCAAAAAGCCACCACAGGAAGAATGGAGCTATCTCTCTGGGGATGAATGCCAACACTTGGGCAGTATTTCCTCAGTGCTGGAAGCAGGGGTTGGATATGATGTTATTTAATGTGCACAAACTAAATGAGATAGATGTTATTGTGATGCCCCATATTGCAGGTTATAGAAGGAGGTTCAGAGAGGCTAATTAACTTTTAGCTGAGGTAGCACAGACAATAAGAGATAAAGGTGGGGCCCCGGAGATAGCATGGAGATAGGGCGTTTGCCTTTCATGCAAAAGGTCATCGGTTCAAATCCCGGTGCCCCATATGGTCCCCCGTGCCTGCCAGGAGCAATTTCTGAGCATGGAGCCAGGAGTAATCCCTGAGCACTGCCGGGTGTAACCCAAAAACCAAAAAAAAAAAAGAAAAAAAGAAATAAAGGCGAGGTTCAAGTAGAGCCTGGCTCCAGTGATTGCACATATATATGTGTAGACAGCTTCTTCTCTAAGCCCTGATCAGCATTCACACACCTATTACCAATGGAGTATGAAGAATTTCCTGTGGTGTACCTGTCCCCAACAACCAAGTGACATGGTCATTTCTGGACTTTGGGCTGCAACTGCCTAGTGGAAACAACCGGAGACCTGAATAGTTACCAAATATTCCACATACCTTTCCAGTGAGTTGTGTCAGGGGAGATCTTGACACTAGGGGGTTACATCAACTCAGGGCCTCTTAGACTTAGTTAAGTAAAGCCAAGGCCATAAGGTTGTAGGCAACACCAATTCCTGGCCTCACAAAGCCCAATATTTGTGGTTGTAAACCTGCTGGTTGGGTTTCAACAGTCACTTGCAATGTTGCCCAAAGTGAGTAATACCACCCTTTGACCAGGAGTTCTGGGACCATCCAACTGTAGAGGGGTAGTTAGGGGTGGGTGAGGGCTCTCTCTCAATGTTAGCTTAAAAATAGGAGGAGGGGATTAGTGGAAGGGAGTGGACACTATTTGAGCAGTGTTGAAACATCGTATGCCTGAAACCGAATCATGAGTAACTTAGTAACTTCAGAGTTATTAAATTAAAAAGTAAATAATAAATGTTCAAAATAATGTGAATTTCTAGATGGAGGCCCGCAAAAACTGGGAAGAGACCAAATAAGCTTAGGAACTTCTGCTTTAGTGGATGAAACAGGATTAACCCGAGCCTCCAGCCACCTGGCTGTCTTGACTACTCAGTACTGACTAAGGCAGCTCCTTAAGGCTCAGAGACTCTCCAGAACTGAGAGAGCAAGAAACAGTTCCAGAGGCTGCAACTGCTGAATGATTATTGGATCTACCCAGGCTGGGCTTCGCTGGGTCTTCCTTAACAGCATGCAATCACTTCCTTCATGACTGAGAAGAAAGCCTTACTTTGCTGGTTCCACATGAGCAGTGGGCATAGCTGCTCCCTATATTCCAATTCCAAAGCTCTGGAGAAGAAAGCACTTGCTGGAATTTGACATTATCCACAAATAAAACAAATACCACCCAAATTTAAGACATGTCTATTTTTCCAATAGAATTTATTAGCTTGCTACGCAAGATGCATGGAAGAATGATGGTAGTTCTGGGAGGTGGTGAATCCCAGTACTTGTAAATTAGGTAATTGATTAGTAAACGCTCAGGAGCTGAATAGCTAGGGGGCAATGTCCATAGTGGTGATGTTCATTAATTATCAAAAACTCAGGGACTAGGTAGATAATACACTATATACTAGGTGATGTGCTTGCCTTGCATGAGGTCAACTCCAGTTTGATCCTTGGCACTGTTTGGATACCTCCCAGGCAGATGTGATTGTTGATGAAAATATATCTGTTTACAATTTGTTGGGACTGTGATTGCTACAGGCCTGGCAAGAGACCCACATCTGTGACCTCAGTTTTCCTTTAGAGCCAGGGCAGCCTTGAGCAGACTGACGTGTCCTCCAAGGCCCAGGTGGACAATATTTCCCTTGCAGGGTCAAGCAAAGCACCCAAGTGTTAGAACACATGCCACAGAGGGACACTCTTGGGACCCATTCAAGTTTAGTCCACTTTTGAGTTCTAGGGTCCCCTATCTTTGCTCTGACCTCTGCCTAGGCCAACTACCTTACACATCAAGAGAAGCCACTTTCTCACCACAGAACACTCTTTCTGGGGGACAGTGATTGGATTCTCTCCCCTTCTGAGGTATTTCCAGCTGTTCTTATATCTCTGTTAAGAGAAAGCCTAGGACCTAGAAAGATGAGGGAGGGAGGAGAGACTCATCTAAAGCCTTGTCAGGTTTACCTCACACTCTCCCCGTTTTTCCAGAATTTCCTCAGAGGAAAGGACCCAGTGGTCGAGGTCTGGACTCAGACTGTCTCACTCTTCCCTCAGGCCAAAGATGTTTTCTTTCAGGTTACATAGAAATTATTTATACCAGATCTTATCCAGGATATTGTCTCCAGCCATTCATAAACTAGCAAGAGCTAGTTTAGAAAACCAGTTTCCCAGTTTCAGGGTCCTCAAGGTGACTCCTTCAGTTTCTAGAAAAGTTCCTAAGCCCAAGCCTCAGCACACACAGCTTCACAAGTAAACCCAGGCCTCTGGGAGTCACCACATTTCACAGTGTCACAACTCTGGGTTTCTATTTTTTCATCTTTAAAAAACACAGGGAGGAACCAGTGCTGATCCGTCATGTGAGGCCTGTGAAACAAATACACAGGAAAAAGCAGAGTGAATGTCTACCCTGCACACAGACCTTACAATTTTTGTTTTTGTCTTTTAAGCCACATTGAGCTCTGTTCAAGGCTTACACCTGGCTCTGTGCTTAGAGATCTCTCAGGGCAGGGCATGGGGGACCATCAAAGGTGTCTGGGGATTGAATTAGGGTCAACCCTATGCAAGACAAGTGCCCTACCCACTGGCTTATCTCTCCAGTCCTTGTTGGATTATTTTTCCTAACCAGCAACTATGCATAATGAAGTCAGTTCAGCATGGGCTTTAAGCCCTAATTCACTTGCTTTGGGATTCCTCACTCCAGCTCCTATATTAAATTCACTTTTGGGCCTATAGTAAATTTTATGAAATGTTACTTTCCTCTTTACAGCGAGCATAAACATTTATAATACATCCTGTGATATATGTTTCCAGGAAGTAAGGGAATACTGTGGTGGAAAGGTATGATTCCCAACTGATTTGAAATATAGACGAGTAGCATGTTTTAGAAAGAGGTAAGGACTTTAATGGAAAAATTAGTTATCAATTTTTTCTTGTCTTTTTCTGCCTTCTTTGCTGGTATCAGTTAAAGGAACGTTTCTCAGCTCTTCTTCCCATACACACAAAAGACGATACCTGATATGAAATGCTGTCAAATCCTGCTTCATTAAAGCCCACAAAAGCTAATGCACAGTTCCCCTCACACTGCCCTAAAATGGGAACAAAATACAGAATAATGTCAAAATAGAGCACAAAGGAGAAGAGTTTGTCCTCTGGGCCTGAGAAATGAACACTATTAGGAATTATCTGTGAATGTTGAGCCAGGCTAGTATTTCTCTGTATTCTTTTCATAGATGATGAGGGATTGTTAAAGTGGATGCCCCATGTCAACATCAGAGAAAGTCCTGCCACATGGCCTGACCATGTTCCCATTACCATTCATTTTCCTAACAATAAGAAGCATAAACTGTCTCAGACAGGGTCGTTCCATAGCAGGACCAAGAAATTGCACTGGTTTCTTGTGCAGAAACTTAAACTAATATACATATGCAAGGAACTGTTAAAAAATAGTATGCCTTCAATGTTAAAGGAGTTACATAAATTTTGAGGCTTTAGATTGCTGTTTGTATTGCTAAAAATGTTATAATGTACTACAATCTGGGGCCTTGAGGGACAAAGTAATTGTGCATGGGTTTTTTCTTTTTCTTAATGTTCTTTGACTGAAAGTTCAAAATTAAGGTGTCAGCAAGGGTATTTCTTCTGATAATTCTGTTTATGGGTGACTGTATTCCCACTGTAACTTTACCTTGTCCTCTTTCTGTTCCTTCACATCAATTACTGGCCCTCTTTTCATATTCCTTCTGCCACACCGTCATCATAATTAAATATAGTGACTGAGCTACTTGGGTTTTGTGGGTGATGATAGAGAGACCTTCCTGCTTGCCAACTAAATCTGTGCATTATTTGGGCTACCCAGAGAAAGTCTGAAATAGATTTTTGAGAATAGGTAAGTTTGTTTGAGTAGTGCTTCCAAAGAACAGGAATAGGAGTGGGGAGAAATGTGAAGCTTGGACATAGAGAATAGAAGGGTATATAATCAGGGTCCAGTTTGGCCAGGATCTTCTAAGAGGCCAATGGAAGTCCTGCCCCTAAATAGCCATCTGACAAATGGAAGGTGAGAACATAAATGTACTAGCTCTACCCACTCCATCATTATCACTCTAATCCCTTTAAGGGTCATTTGTCCCTTCGGTGGTAACATTCCTTGACTGCACAGTCATGGGCCTCATAAGTACATAGTGCAAAGACATAATTCTTGCTCTTCGCAGGGCACATGAAACTTGTAAACCTAAGTTCCCATAGGACTATGGAGTGCATGCCCCTGGAATCTGAGGTATGCTGCTCAGATGTGAGGCATGACACCAGACATACCTACTACAGTATGTAAGTTTGTCAATACCTAAGAGAACAAGAAGATAATGTATGACCACAGGGGAGATCCAAAACATAAAGGAAACTTGGATAAAATAAACTGATCTAGAATTATGCAAACTGACATTAGTGGGATGGTGACCAAGTTTGGAGAGGGTTACTGAGAATTGTATGGGATATACTGCCAGAGTATAGGGCAGAACTCCTCTTGAATCCTCAGTATCTTGTGCACTAGATTGCACTTGTGTCCTGTTCTAACAGAATCTTCAACATGGGGTCATAAATGAGGTGAGACCATACTATAATGAGATTTTCTTTCTAGTTCTAACCTTAATAAACCTCTGTGGGTAGGGACTAGGTTGATCTATGCATATTGATTCTGGGCACTATAGCAGGGTATGCTTTTGTGAGGACATTTAGAAAATTGGAGAGCAAGGGATTGGTGTATGGAGAAACAGAGGCTTGAGATGAAATTTTGATTAGAATATTGAAGTTGCTTGCTGTACAAAGCTGAGAGTAAGTACCTTTTCTCCCTTCTGCAGAACACCTGGGGAGCACCTGGGGACCTGAAGGCATTGCAAATCCAAACCAGTGCAAAAAAATTTAACCACTCTCTGTGCTTCTGTATACTTCTAGAGAGAATCTCGGAGATTGGGGGCATTGGTGGTGGGAATGTTGCACTGATAAAAGGGAGGTATTATTTGTATGACTGAAACTAAACTATAATCATGTTTGTAATTACAGTGTTTGAATAAAGACATTATACGAAATACTTGAGAGACGGTCCAGAGCAAATAGCACAGCAGTAGGGTGTTTGCCAACGAGAGTGAGAGAGAGAATTTAAATCTTATAATTCTCATAAATAAATTGGAGAGCCAGTTAAATTGACTTAATTGAAACATATTAAAGGATTGTAGAGGACATATATAGGAAAGACATATTATGTCATTCACCAGCACCAGTACCTTAAATATCTTGGAAATTAAAGCAGACATATATTAATGATCTCAGTATTCCATCCTCTGGAGAAGTGACTCATCCATTGTGTACAGCTTTGGTAAAATATTAGTCATGATGTTTTATTCTTTGTCCACCTTCAAAAACTCTCACCACTTATTCCAGCCATGGAAATGGTCATGACCAGATCCCTCTGTCCCTCTGTTCCCAGGAAACATTAAAAGATAGGGGTGTGGGGCCCGGGAGATACCATGGAGGTAAGGCGTTTGCCTTTCATGCAAAGGGTCATCGGTTTGAATCCCGGTGCCCCATATGGTCCCCCGTGCCTGCCAGGAGCAATTTCTGAGTATGGAGCCAGGAGTAACTCCTGAGCACTGCCAGGTGTGACCCAAAAACCAAAAAAAAAAAAAAGAAAAGATAGGGGTGTGATTTAAATCAGAATCAAGGTTTCACTAAGATTTGGCTTTTAGGTGCTGAGAGAATGATTCATTTTTAAATCAAACTTTTCTTAAAATAAAGCAACTTCCAGAAGGTAGAAAAGTTGAGTGACAAAGAGACTGAAAGATACTGGAGAATCACCTGGATTCAGTCCTGCATGATGCCAAAATACTATATGACTAGCTACTTATGTGAACAAATAAATTTACTTTCTGCTTAAACTATTCTGTAGTGAGTGAATTCACATCATTTGATATAGAGAAAATATCTAAGAAAATAGATACTAAGAAAATAATTTGGTCTTTGCTGGGTATAGTAGGTAGAACCCGACTCCTCTCCAGAATATGCCGCCAATTCTAGAACTTATGAATAGGATTATTAATCGAAAATAATCCTTGCAGATGTAATTATCTTCAGAGTCTCAATCTAAGGTTGCACAAATACTTGGAATTCAATGATGTATATGAGAAACACAGAGACATAAGGGAAGACACAAACTATAAAAAGGAAAATGCCACATAAAGATGGAAGTAGAAATTAGAATGAGACAGTCTCAAAGAATTCTGACTGCCAACAAACACTGAGACACTCAAGAAAGGATTGTCCCTTAGGTCCTCCAAAGTATAGGCATGCTCACACCATGATTTCAGATTTTTTTCTGCCAAAAATTATGAGAGTACATTTCTATTATTTGAAGCAACCATGTTTGTTATAATTTTTATGGCATCCCTAGGAATAACACATGTGGTAGTTTCCAATATTCAGATTTGTGAAGAAAACACTTCGCTATAAAAATTATGGCATAAAATGATTACTTATAATTAACTTTATTTTTTATAATATTTTTATTTAAGCATCATGGTTATAACCATGTTTGTAGTTGGATTTCAGTCATAGGAAATATACCTATCTTCACCAGTGCAGCCTTATATAATTTTATAAAAATAACTGGTTTAACATAAGTGTGTAGAAAATGGGTGTGAACAAAAAATGGCTCACATAATGGGTTCACAATATATGTACAGAAGTATGTAACATCTAAGAATTTTGTGCATTTATTGCCAGGCTTTCTACTTCTTCCACTGTATATAACTGTGCATACTTTGATGATTTGTTTTTTTTAACTCAATCTTCAATTTAGTAAATAGTAAAGAACATAATAATAGTAATATTTTAATAAGTTGTTATGTGAGTTAAAATAAATAATGTAAAGTCTTGGGAATAGTCTAGCATATGATAAGTAATCAATAAATGCTATTTTCCCTGCAATCAGGTACCCTAAGTCAAAGCTTTCCAACCAGTGTGCTTCATCTGACCTATGTTTATATCTAGTTAGATACTCAGAAAAGGAGCTTTAGATAAATGAAGAAAGGGCCCTGATAGCAGCATTGAGTTGATGAGAGATGAGAGATAGAAGGAGTGCAATGTACAGTTCTGGAAGAATATTGGCATTTTGGTGATGGATAGAGTATGACAGCATTGTACCCCTAAAACATAAACATTTATACTTGTAAATCAATGTTAACTATTTAAAAAACTGAGGCACAGAAAAGGATGAGCTGTGCAAGTAGAATAAGGCTCATAGTTATTCATTAATAAATATAAAATATGAAAAGTTAAAACGTCAAGTTAGTAGTAAGGGGATTTCATCAGTAATCAAAAAATTCCAAACAAAGAAAATACTAGTACCAGATGGTTTCACTAATAAGTTCTAACCAAACATTTAAAGAAGAATTAACACCAATATTTCTCAAACTATTAAAAATAGAAAAAGATGGGACACATGCAAATTAGTTTTACAATTTCAGTGTTATGATACTACCAAGAACAGACAAATATACTACAAGAGAAGAATACTGCACTTCTGATAAATATAAATATACAAAACTCAACTATATATTACAAACTGAGTCCAACAGTAGCTGAGGTTATCACACATCATAATAAAATTGTGATCAAGAATTTAATTTAATTAATATAATTTAATTAAATAAACTAATAATTAATATTTAAATAAATTAATTTAGTTAATTTGATTAATATGATCAAATCATATTATGATTAAGAAGGACTTACTCTTGAATTAAGGATATTTTCACATAAATGAATGAATAAATATATTGTGCCACATTAACAAAACAAAGCATGTTAAAATAACCGAATTTCTCAATAGACATAGAAAAGGATTTTGTCAAACTGTTGACAAAATTCAACTATTCCACTTAATAAAAGTCATATATAAAAAGACTAGATTGACATCATTTACAGAAAGTTAAAACAGTATTTTGGCATCATGATTCACAAATTGTCATCAATAGGTTTTCATATATAAGCTGTTCCAGCATTAAATATTCTACTCAGAATATTTACTTCTTTCCTTCTTTCCGCTATTCTTCCAGGTACCTTCATCATTCCTATTCCTAAGCCTCCTACTGAAGACAAGTTGTCAGTTTCTATTGCCTTTGGACACTTCTTATTATCCTATTATGTTTGTTCATACCCCCATATGAGAACTCATTCTGTGTCTGCACCACTCCTTCTGACTAACTTCACCAGTATGATATTCTCCAGCTACATCCCTGTAACAGCAAATTTCATCATTTAAATTTTTACAGAGGTGTAATAATCCACTGTGTATATATGCCACAGTTGTTTTTTAATTCAGTCATCTGATCCTCAGCACTTGGGTTTTTTCCAGATTTTGGCTATTATGAATAGTACTTTAATGAATATAAGAGTACAGATGTGAAAAGTTAAAAACCTTTTTTCCAAGACCAAGAACCATTGAAGGACAGCCACTTTCACTAGATTTATTTAACATAGCACGAGAAGTTTTGGACAGTGTAAATAATGAAGAAAAATAAAGTCTTCCAAATCAGAAAAGAGGATTCAAATAGTCTCTACTTGCAGATGACATTATATTTTTTTCCAATCTAAGGATTCTAAAAAATAAAAGTTAAACCTAGTACATTCAGTAAAGCTCCAGGATACAAATAAGTATGCAAAAATTAAGTGCATTTATCTCCATTAACAACAAAATTTTAGAAAGAGAAATTAAGGAAACAATATCATTTTATAATAGCACCAAGAGGTTAAAAGTATGAATGCTAATAATGAAAGCAATCAGACGAACAAATAGAGATAGACTTTGCGTTCATGAAGTGAAGGGGGTAATACTGTTAAAATACTCATACCATGAAAGCAGTTAGCAGATTGAATGTATTCCCCACCAAAAATTAAAAAATTCAGTAACAGTATTACAAAATGTAAAATGCTAAAACCAAAGTAATCTCAAGAAAGAATCACATGGACTAAAGAAATAGTACAAGGATTAAGGTATTTGCATTACTAATTATTACCAACATTGATATGAATTCCTTCCAGACACAGTACCAGGGCACTACTGGGTTATCCCATTACCTTACTCCAAATTTTAAAATAATAAAAAAGAACAAACTCTGTAGACATACATCACAGTTTCTGATTCTAATTTATATTTCAAAGATACATTAATGTAACAGCATGTCATTGGCTTAAAAACAATTGCATAGGTTAACGGAAAAGAACAGAGAACCTAGAAACAATTACAAACACATGTAATATTAATTTACAACAATGGTAACAAACATGCGCACAGGAAAAAGGGTAGTCTCTTTGATAAATGGTGTTGGGCAACCTACTTAGCTACAAACAACTCAAAATGGATTAAAAACTTGAACCCTTGAAACTGTAAGATCAGCTGCTTGCTGCTACACCATTCTTGGTGTGGCATGCCTCTGACTGACATCACTGGGCCTTTTCCAGACCAGGAGAGAGAATCTTTTCCTATTCTTGTACCACATTTAGGGCCCATGCCATAACTCAACAAGTTCATGTTGTTCACAGTTAACCTTATCATCTTGTGAAGATGAGCAGAGAAGACAAAGCAACCTCAAGCTTAATCTCTCATCATCCCCCAGGGGGTCTAACTACAAAGATTCTCCCACAGCATGACAAAAATACTAGAAAACCACCAGGCTCAATGATTGAAACAATATCACTGAAGACATAAACGACATCAGTAAATCCTCAGTGTCTGTTGTTGTGATTCTATGATGTGAATGCTCAATGAGTTCAAAGAAATAATAGGAAATGTTGACAACAAAATACATGTATGAGAGTTAAAATGAAAATACAACTACAGTTAGAAGTGAAGAACAAGAGAAGGGTGTGTACATTTATGACTGAAATTCAAATGTGAAAGTTTGTAACCATGGTGCTTAAATAAAGGTATTGTTAGAAAAAATGATTAAAAGAAATGAAGAACATAGTAGGTTATATTTAAAAGTCAATAGAAGCTCTGAACAGCAGAGTTAAAGAAGTTGAATGAAAGATCAAGGACCTTCTATATTAGAAGAAAACCTATAGGAAACAGCAGAAGGTGTCAAATAGTCTAAAAAGAAATGAACCAAATTCCAGAGAACAGTGAGATGAGTTCAAGTGGATCGATATAAGAATCATCAGAGTCCCAAAAGAACAAGAAGACAAATGTGATGAAGGAACAATAGTTAAATAAATCATCAATAAGAACTTCCCAGATTTGAGAATTACAAGCACCATGATCCAAAAGGCCTGAAGAGTCCTAATGATGAAAGGACTCTTTCATTTCTTTCCTAATGAAACCCAATTAGGAAAGCTCCAAGACATGTTCTATTCAAAATGACAAAATCCAAAAATATTGACAAAATAATGGAAACAGGCAAGATCATAAAAAGAATTTCTGCAAAGGAAAGTTCAAATGAAACTCTACAAACCTGATGAATATGGAAGGATATATTATAAAACCTCAACAAAATGAACACCTCACCAAGAATACTTTATCCAGCTAGATTATCATTCAGATTTGAATAAATTATACAGAGCTTCATGGACAGGCAGCATCTTATGAAACTCTTAGCTTTGTGAAAACTAGTTTCCACATTAAAAAGCTCCTTTAAATGAAAGGACAATTTCCAACATGTGGTATTGAGTATGACACTCACTAGTGGTGTATTTGTTCTCTACTAGGGTAAAGTTAAAAACATATAACAATGAATAACAAATTAACTTTAATTTTTTCTTATAATTCTATTTGACATTACTTTAAGTTTTATTGGGCTAAGTAATATGAAATAAATGTGTTATTTACCCGCCAAGATGAAAGGTTGTGGGTATGACAGAACCTGAGGGTCAAGGGTTTGTCACTTTTTGATACTGTCTTTTCACTTGCTCTATTTCTGAATGAGATCTTGTAGTATTTGTTCTTAAAAAATTCAATACCATAAAACTCCTTGAAAAAAGCAGGGAACGTCCTCATAAAATTGGTCATTGGGGTGCTTTTCTATTTACAAAATGACAAATCCTTGGCCTTCTATTACAAAACTGAAATGACCAGGCAATCGGGAGATTAAAGGAGATGGAAGTAAAACAAAGACAATGATGAAAGGCATAGAGCCCTTTG
>PVKC010027884.1:0-15622 GCA_004027635.1 Crocidura indochinensis
GCTTTCTACTTCTCTCATTCATTCACATTGTTGTGTTAGTTGTCGGTGTAGTTATTTCTCTAACTGCACTCATCACTCTTTGTGGTGAGCTTCATATTGTGAGCTGGATCTTCCAACCCTCATCTCTATTGTCTCTGAGAATTATTACAAAAATATCTTTTATTTTTCTTAAAACCCATAGATGAGTGATACTATTCTGTCTAACTTTCTCCCTTTGACTTATTCCACTCAGCATAATAGATTCGATGTACATTTATGTATAGAAAAATTTCATGACTTCATATTTTCTGACAGCTGCATAATATTCCATTGTGTGTGTATACCACAGTTTCTTTAGCTATTCATCTGTTGGCAGTCATCTTGGTTATTTCCAAAGTCTGACTATTGTAAATAGTGATGCACTGAGTATTGGTGTGGGGAATGGATTTTTGAATTGTATTTTTGTATTCTTAGACTATATCCCCAGGAGTGGTATAGCTGGATCATACGGGAGTTCAATTTCCAGTTTTTCTGAGGAATCTCCATATTGTTTTCCATAAAGGCTGGACTAGACAGCATTTCAACCAGCAGTAAGTGAGAATTCCTTTCTCTCCACATCCTCTCCAACACCAATTATTCTTGTTCTTTGTGATATGTGCCAGTCTCTGTGGTGTGAAATGATACCTCATTTTGTAAGGATTGCTAAAATAGCAATATAGTCTATTGCTATACTAGAAAATCACTGTTGAAGGATGCATTATCTGATTCTAGAAACAAACTGAGGGGCAGTAAAGGTAAGGGACTGCCATCTTCCCATAATCAGGGGTGAAACCAAATGGAGTCAAATAATTTAAACTTTGCAGTGAAAGTTATTATAGGACCTCCCTTACAGGAAATTCCTTCAGAACCTGTGGCCATGAACTGCGATATAAGCCCAATAGAATAAAACCTCCAAAAAAAAATAAAAACTTAAAAAAAATAAACTAAAATACAATACAGTAAAAGAAAAGAGTAAAACCTCAAATCTGTATTCAAGCAAGAGCCATCCCTTGGATTCTTCTTGTTATACTTCCTTGGGTTTCCCTACTCATGAAATACTATGGAGACATTGCCCGTTAGAAATCTCAGGTCATCCCACTTTGCTCTCTACCCTAAACTGATAAATTAAGGATGCAGGTTATTTATTCAATCTGTAGTCCAGCACCACTGACAAGACCAAGTAGACTGAATCATCATATGGCAGATCCTCAGAGCTGCTCCCCAGAAATCATAGCTAGACCTGCAAACTTGTTGTCTGTGTGTCAGGAGATAGAAGACACCTGGGCCCAATCCCATGGTTGTCATGACAGCCAAGTCTAAAATAGATTTTCAGACACAAAAGCTGTTTGGTTGACTCTGACCTACATATAAGTATAAATATTATTCATGTTGGAAAGGAAACGATCTTCTATTTTATTCAGGAGATATTTGGAAATGCTGTGGATTTGCTCCGTGAGGATTTTAGAAAGTTGGAAAGGGACTCCTAAATTGCGAGGATTCTGATAGTCTGCATCCTTTATATAAGCTTGTTCAAGATTACACTGACATCTTTTACTGCCACCATAGATGTATGCATTCAGGTGTACAAAGAAAAACTCTTGTTGATAATTCTTGGGATGCAAAAGTGAACGCTGTTATCAATATTCATATCCATCCACCTTCTGTCACCTATAAAGATGGAAATGTAGAGCCAGGAAAAGAAAGTAGGGTATTTGAAGTTTAAACAGGAAATTTGAGTTCTCTGAAAAGAGTCCAGAATTAAGAAATTTTAAAAAATCCTTCACTTCTCTTTTTTTGTTAGTTTTATCATATTATTCTATAATAATTTCAAAAACTGGTTATAGCAATTTTGTAAACAATAATCTTGACATTTTCTTCTAGAAATTTCTGATGAATGTGGTCATATAAAAAGCATAGGTTCTAGACCAATGCATGACAAGCATGAGCAGTAGTGTCTACTGTACATTTACAATGTGACTAGTGTAAATGAGATATAGGAATAATACTACAGGTACAAACTGAATATAAAAGATTTAGTGTAAAAGTAGTATAAAGCATTATATTAAAGTATTTCTATCAAAAACATAATCAAAAATTTTAGTGGTCTGGCTAACTAAAATATATTTTCTAAATTAATTTAATCTACTTTTGTTTGAAGCAATTGTTATGAAAATATTGAGTAACTTCAGTTTCAAAAGTAATAATCTATATAGAATTAGATATTTTGAATTAATTTATAATTTAGGGAGTGGAAGTCATTCCTAGCAGTAGTAAGGGATGGTTCTTGACTCTGTGCTCAGGTGTAACCACCCTTAGGGGATCCTATGATCTAACGATCCACTCTTGGTCTGTGGGAAACAAAGCATGAACTTGAATTCCTGATATATTATATCTTGGATCCTCAGTAACTAGTTAGATGTGGGAAAACATTGTTTATGTTTGTTTCCATGAGTAAACTCTTCAACCACTTTTTTTTATAAGACCCTTGACTATTCCTCCTTTGATTTTAGGTCTTAGAGTTAACACCCAAATCTGTGTAGTGCAAATAGTAATTTTTTTAGTTCCAAATAGGTATGTTTTGCCTTTTTAACTGCCCCCCTGATGTTTTAGGTCCACAGTGTAAATCTTAGTTTGAAAGCTTAAAAAGATGAGATGCTCAGCTCATGAGGGAGGCAGGGAAAAAAAGGTGAATGTCTCCTCCTCCACCTTTGTTCTATTCAATCCCTCAATTGGCTTAATTGATAGGGATGGTGCTTCTCCAAATTGGGTGATTCAGATCTACTGATTCAGATGCTAATACCATGTGGAAACACTCTTAGACACTCCCAGGACTATTTAATCTGGGAGCATGTGGTCTGTCAAATTGACACATGAAATTAACTACTATACTTCTCTTTATTCTTTTAGTATGGCAAGTTAGAAAAATCTAATTGCATATGTGATTTACATTATAGATAAAAGCATGACAGAAAGACAGATGATAATTCCTGCAGAAGTAGGAGAGAATAATTAAATATACCTAAATGTCAACCTTTTGAGACTTGATCCCTTTCTTGCATACCTGACTTGCATTCATCCATTGTTATTTTCACCCTCTTTTGGCATTTACTTGGCATTTACTGCCCATAGTTATCCTAGCTACTTAAATGTCACGCTGTCTTTTCTCCCTAGGACATGACAACAAGGAAACAAATCTCATCTGATTTCATTCCCAGGGCTTAATAGATGTTCAATAAAGACCTTCTGAATAGATCAATGGTCTGAATAGAGGAATTCTGAGCATTAAGTCATGCCAATTCTTTTCTGACTCTCACCCATCTTTTTCACTCTTTGTGAAATGACATAAATTAGAAATAATTGCCCCTTTCAATACTGCTCAAGTTACAATCTCTATTGTAATTCATAGCACATTGATTCCTTTGTGAGCTCACAGAGCCTTAGGGTCAGAATGGCCAACTCCCGGATAATTTTACTTTTCTGTTTCACCTTTGAATTCTCAGTTTATCATAAAAATGGACATTTCATCTAGAGAGAAAAGCAAAATGGTCAATGATGGCTGATTGAGGTGAACAATTCCCCTGCTGATTTTGAATAGGATTTATAACACGTTAAATTACAGTAGCATAAGTTTCTTTTGAAATTATTTTTCCTGTTTTATGAAGACATAAATTCTTTTTAATTTTTCACATTGCAAATATTATATATTAGCTTGCTCCCTTCTTATACTTTTATACTTTTTATTCTTTTTGTAATTTATTTAAAATTTGTCTTCACTTGCATTATAAAGGTATCTCAGTATTTTGATGGCTGCATATTACTTAACGATATCGATTCTCATAATCATGAAACATTTTATTAATGGACTTTAAGTATTTTGTCTAATAAAATTCCAAAATAAAGCACTACAACAAGCAGTCTTGAATCTGTGTTTCTCTGGCAAATCTACAGAAAGATAAATTTTCAAAAGTATTATTAAATAAAAACGTATATGCGGGGCCCGGGAGATAGCATGGAGGTAAGGCATTTGCCTTTCATGCAAAAGGTCATCAGTTCGAATCCCGGTGCCCCATGTGGTCCCCCATGCCTGCCAGGAGCAATTTCTGAGTATGGAGCCAGAAGTAACCCCTGAGCACTGCCGGGTGTGACCCAAAAACCAAAAAAAAACCCCCAAAAAAATGTATATGCATTTGGGGACCAAAGGATTAGATAAGGAGGAAGGTGCTTTCATGCAACTGATGTGGATTTGATTTCTATTCCCACATATGGTCCCCAGCAGAAGTAATCCCTGAGTATAGAGCCAGAAATAACCTCTGAGCATCATCAAGTAAAGCCATAAAAATACTATATGGATTTTTTTTATTTTTATATATGCCAGTAAAATATGCTTCATAATGATGCTATTTAGCCACATACCCAAAAGATATAAATATATGTTTTCATGACCATCAATATAATTTGTCATACAACATATTGATCTCTGTAATATAAGTAGGAAATATTTTATAATTATTATTTCTATCTGTATTTTCTAACCATGAGTAAAACTGAATGTGCCTCAACCATTCCCCAAAATACAGTAACCATATTCAAACCAAGCCAGCTCCATATAGTCACTTTTCTCAAACAAGATGTAATTCAAACTGGTAAAGATCCTAGGTATACGAGAGCATGCAGCAGAAAGCTGTCCATCTTGGGAGGAAAGGGCAGACCAAGCCAAAGCCATGTCTGCTGCCTCTATCAGCCAGAATCACCATTTTCCCAATGGCCCTGCTACATTGCCCCTGTACAATTCCCTTCTGGTACACTAATCTGACCAAACTTCACATACACTGCTCTGTGGGCTAATATCACTAGGGATCAAGTGCAGACATCCTCCCCAACCCCCATATTTTCATTCTTCAAAAAGTTCTGACAGCTTGTAAGTACCTCTAACAGTTGCAGTATCAGTAACAGTATTTTGAATTTCTGGACAAATTCATTTGCTTGATTCTGTCATCCTTATAGGATTGCACCAATTTAACAGAATGGACAGTTAACTACAAGAGCTTAAATACAAGTCTTCACCATTCTATTAGTGACTTTATTGGATTTACAACAATTTTCACATATGTCCTTACTATTGTCTATTTCTTCTTTCTTTTAAACTTTCTTCTCTTTTATTTTTTATTTTTTCTATTTTTTCAGTAACTTGCTATTACTTATCTAGATTTAAGTGTATTATGGTCAACTATGCCAACTATGTGAAGATATTCTTCTAAATTAAGTACAAAAATTGAAAGTGTCTCTGTGTGTTAATTACTCTATCATAACGATTGCCAAAAAAATAAAATTTATTAGTTTGGAAACCTTTGTCGAATTAGTTTATTTCAACATATATTTAAGTTCATCTTTTTATTAATGAGTTATTGTAATAAATCAGGCAAGTAATTGCCAAATAATTTATTAGGAAGCTATGCAATCATACAAATTTGGGAATGCTACCTATGATAGAATGATGCTGAAATTAATGAGAAGGAAACTTCTCATGGAGTGTTAATCAGTCAATTACACCTGCATTCATACAATTGCTCATTTTAATGTTAGATCAATAAAAACAGAGCCTCAATAAAGTAGAAAATATTATTGTATGGTAAGTTAGATGAAGAAATTAATCTTACGGTGAGAATTGGAGAAGGATTTATGAATATGATGCCCTTCAAGTTGGATTTTAAGAATATTGAAAACGGTCTGTCACCGGTAACATTGAGGCAAAGAAACATTCCAAACAACCAACATCTGAGCTAAAGCAATTTATGTGAGCCTACAAAGAATGATTAAAATGGAAAGTAATATATGGAGCCATTAAAATTAATCTCATATTGCTAAAAGAGCATTTTGTGTCAGAATGGCAATTTATAGAGAAGGTTGTTTGCCGAGAGCTGGCCTACAGCGTATCTGACCTGACTTCTTGAACTCTGCTGCCTCTTGAACCCTAAAGAATTCAGGGTTAACAGATTTACCACGACTACCTGAAATGAGAGCCTTTAATAACATTATGGATTATTCAGCTTTTCCTAGCCTCAAATTTCAATTGGTTAATATGATAACTATAAGTTAACTATATAAAACTCTTATCACAGGTTAATGGCTATTTATGACAATGACTAAGGATTGTCCAAACTATATTCAAAGTGACTTTTGATATTCTGAGGTAGTTATCCACATAAAAGAGATATCTGGAGCTCATAAAAAATAGGAAGAAGGGGCATATAGATGATGTTTGAAGGTGTGTATAATATCTTGCAGGAAAGCAACTCAGAGATGAGTGAGCTGAAGTCTACATGACCTTGAGGAGTATTTTAATTCCATATTCGTGCATGCCATTAATTCAAATCATTGAAAAAGAGAGGTAAAAGTGTCCTTAACAAAGTAACAGGTGAACAAGCCAAAACACAAAGAATGAAGAAGAAAAAATTAAATTTGAATTACAAGAAAAGATGATAAAAATGAAAGCTAGGCATACTTTTATAGCTCAAGAGATTTAAATATTTTTACCTAATTTTATTCACATATGTATGGATATCCACTGTTTTTAACAAGTCTGGATCATGTATTATATTTTATAAAACATGCAATTGTGTACAAATATTTTCAAAGTTTACCTCAACCAGCTTTCATTGGGAACTTTCTGTGTTCTAGATGCTCAGTCAAATTATTAACTAGATATAAACTGTTTTTCCTCTCATAGAGTTTACATTCTGCACGAAAAAGTCAATTTAAGAAAATGAATAGATATATCACTACCTGAATCATAGTTTTATGGAATAAAGGAAGTCAGGAAACAGCATGAGAATAGATATATAGGATGCAACTTCTTGTTGTGGGTGTCAAACAAGTAAGAGGAGGTATCTTTGCATATACTCATATGCAAGTATATGTCGTATAGATATATGATATGTATCATATATATGCAAAAACAAATATATTAAAATGTTTTTTCTTCTTCAGGAATTTGTGTTATTTCTGGTATACTTCAACTTTTTGGTTGTTTAACTGGTAATTTATATTATTTTATAATTTTCTATTTTTATAATTAACTGGTAATTTAAATTTTATATTTTTTAGACATTTTCCTTTGTCTAACAAAATACCCACAAGAGGAAGACTAATTAGTGGAAAATTCTATACATGTACTACAGGTAACAAATGGAATGTCAAAGAAACTAAGCTAATATATCTGAGAATATCAGTGAGGTATGGATAAAATAGACCAAATTATATAAAAATCAAGTCATGACCAACCACTATAAGGAAGAATATTAGAGGAAGAATAAACATAAGTATAAATTTGGGTTTGTGTGTGATTGTGCAGGTAGTAGGGTGCAGGGGTAAGTGAAAGAATAGCATTGAAACCGAAGCAAAGAGATCAGGTGTAGATATAGAGATGAGAACACTAAAGATATTAGAGGGGATGTGATACGTACTTTTCACAATACACAGTCCTAATAACTATTTGCAATCTCAATAGATAAATATGTACTATAATATTCTAGAATCTATAAATATGAGAATATGAATTTTAGACAATATAGTGAATATACTTTTTGCTCATTGTCACATACTTTTGATTAGAATTCCGTACCTATCAAATTCTTCCAGAATTTGCTGCATCTTTACATCTAGATACTTTTTATTCCTTTCTTCCTTCTTATCCTTCTTTCTTTCCGACTTTCATCCTTCCTTCCCTCCTTTCTTTCTTTTTTCTTTCTTCTTTCTTTCTTTATCTTCTTTCTCTCTTTCTCTTTTTCTCTTTTCTTTCTTTCTTTCTTTCTTTCTTTCCTTCCTTCCTTCCTTCCTTCTTTCTTTCTTTCTTTCTTTCTTTCTTTCTTTCTTCTTCTCCCTTCCTTCCTTTCTTTCTTTCTTTCTTTCTTTCTTTCTTTCTTTCTTCTCCCTTCCTTCCTTTCTTTCTTTTCTGTCTTTCTCTTTTTCTTTTATGTGATGTAAGTTCTTAAGACAGTGCTCAGGGGCATAGGGATTGCTCCATCAGTGCTTAGCCAACCTGGATAACAGTTCAATAGTAGTATGCTAGCATCCAATAATGCCCAAACTAAGATGCTGCTTGGGCCCTGTAGGCCCCAAGGATTTTCTGAGCCATTTCTTTGGTGCTGAGAGGTCTCTTGGGCTTTACCTTTCAATTCTTGGGAGGTCAAATGGTGTCAGAGATTGAACTGAATAGGATCATGCTAGAGCTACCCCAAATCTGCTATACTGCTTTGTCTCCTAGCTCCAAGATCCAATTATACAAACACATATATGTTCCTCTTTAATCAAGTTTACTACTGCTATTCAATATATTTAATCAATACCTTTTCTATAGTTTATTTTTATTTGAGGGAGGGGTTGGGGCCACATTCAGTGGCACTCAGAGTTTAGTCCTGGCTCTGTTCTCAGAAATCACTCCTGGCAGGGTTGGGTGACCATATGGGAATTTGGGGATTGATCCTGGGTCAGCCTCATGCAAAGGAAATGCCCTATCCATTGTGCAATTACTCAAGCCCCTGTACTTTAATAGATGCTGTATCTAGAGAGAAAATTATCTATTAATTGAGAGCATATAGGTTATTGAAATGTGTTTTATATAGTGTAAATATACTAGCTCAGAACACACTAGGTTGGTAACTTAGACTAATATTTTAAATATTCATAGTCTTTTTTGTGTAATTTTTTTTGAGAATTAATCTAAATTTTACAGAGCAATAAAGGATTTAAGTAAGGTTTTAAGTGTGAAGTTGCTATGTGAATGGTGAAATATATGTAGTTTCTGTGATATTATGATTTCATTCTCACCGTTGCTTAAAAAGTGAATTCCAATTCTATTTGTCCTGACATCTTATGAACTTTACTCATTTATGATTTTTACAGCTACATCAAGAGATTTCTAGAAAATTTGATAGTAAGATATAGCATCTGATAGTAAGATCATGGTATAATCTTCCTGTTTTTAAAATATATCAGAGGGAAGTCAAAGAGATGGTAGAGGGGTTAAGGTTCTTGTATGTGTCTGACCTCCACTGAGTTCCCTGAACCACATGGTCACCTGAATTGTCATTGCCCTTTGACAGGGTCATTACAAGGTGCCCCCAGACCTCCTGAGCACCACTGGAAAGCTCTACCCTCATCCAAAATTATGAGGGATCAATTCCACTACTTCCATTTTATGGTAAAGTTCTTTTCCTGCATATGTGGAAAATTTCTATGCTTAATCCTTTTTAAAAAAAATTTAAAGTGAAATAGAGACTGTTCATTTATAATAACAGGATGCGGTTTTAAAGTTAATATGTGTGGTAATCCTCTGAATCTATTCTTTATCCTACCTCATACCACAGATGACATCTAACCAAAAACATCCTTTTTCTAAACTATTTTCCTTACAAAGAGAATCATTATTAAGTGCTTTCTGCCTTGAAATCAGTATACTTCTGTGTATACACATTATCACTTTTTAATCCCTAGAACAATGTTAATGTTGACTATTATTATAAATTCAAAAACTCATGCACAGAGTGGTAAGGTATCAAGGATAGAATCTTTGAAATTAGCATAGTCCAAATCCAATCTTTAGTGAAAACTAGTCATTTAAAATTAGGCAAATCATTTAATTTTATCATAAAATCTCTCATCTACAAAATGAAAATAAGATATTCTAATTTGTAGGCTCTTTTTCTCTGAAAATATGTAATTCTGTGTTTCCCTGAACTATGTTGACTTTTTAATACCAGAAAAAACATGAATATTAACCAGCTAGTCAAAGATCATTGCTGTCTTTCACCTTTTGGGCCATACTTGCTATTACTGACAGGTTACTTCTGACCCAGTGCTCATGGGGCAGTTCTGGTGGTCCTTGGGGAACCACATGAGTCAGAGATTATACCAGAGTCTCATAAGCAAGGCATGTTCTCAGCCCATTGAGCTATATCACTGGGTCTACCTTTCACTTTTAAGAGTAAATATGTGCTTAGGGCCAGAGTAATAGAACAGTGGGGAAGGCCAGTTGGCCTTGACCATGGCCAACCCAGGTAGTCTCAGGTAGTCCCCCTGGTCCGTCAGAAGTGATCCCTGACACAGAGTCAGGAGTAAACCCTGAGTACCACCAGGTGTAGCTTCCAAAACAAAATAAAAAACAATAGCAAATAGTAAATATGTGAAAGAGGTAAGACAATTATTATACAATAAATGGCAAGTCTATTGAGATTTTTGATATGTCACATCATTGAAACAATAATTTTATGCTTAGAGGGAATCTTTTTTTTTTTTGGTTTTTGGGCCACACCTGGTGACGCTCAGGGGTTACTCCTGGCTATTCGCTCAGAAGTCGCTCCTGGCAGGCACGGGGACCATATGGGGAACCGGGGGATCGAACCGGGTCCGTCCTAGGTTAGCGCAGGCACCTTACCTCCAGCGCCACCGCCCGGCCCCCGCTTAGAGGGAATCTTAAAATTATTCAGATGTATTAGATAGGAAATAGTACCTACTATAATCAATTGATATCCAAATTTCAGCAATTATACAGAATATAACTTTCTTTTTCAAATTATGCCTCAATATTAAGAGAACTTTCCTACCCAGACTGACTCAAGTAGACCAGGTTTCTTCCATTATAAAGTTCCCTTATGGCCAAGTCATTTTCCAGTGTGTTGCTTGTAAAAGAGGAAATGGGGGTATAAAAGATCTTCCTGTTTCTTAAGTGTTATGAACTAGTTATATTTCACAAAGCCCCCACTTATTAAGTTATTGAAAAAACTCTCAGGCCTATTTAACTGAAAAAGAAATAGGTCAGAGAATATACCACTATTTTCTATACTGGTTAAGAAAAAAAGAAAAGAAAAGAAAAGAAAAAGAAAAATCAAGATCCATTCCTTTGATTTTGTGTTACTATTTTTTTTCTTATCCATAAATACAACTATCACCGAGTCCAGAATTCAATAGTGCAGAATTCATGATAGCCTGAGCCAGTTTCTCTCCAACAAGTCAAGAGGTTGCTACACCTGATCTGATCATCTGTGAAGCAACAGACCTCTGTCCTTCAAACACACATTCACTATGCCAAAGTAGAGCAAACTCAGTATAACTAGGATTTACTATAAAGGCAATTTCTATTTAGAAAAAAATAACAGGTAACACAAGTCTTTCACTGAGCCACAATTATAATAGTATCTTGCAGGTTAGACAGTGTCCTCATTCTCTTCATAGGAAAGTTCTTTGGGATTAAACCTTGAAACAGAGCCTCTATACTGTTCTCAGCTTGTTGGAAATAGTTTCTTGTCCTCTATCTTCCATGGTCATATGAATGTTGAGACCTAAAACCTCTTTGTAGTATTATACTTTCTGCCTTTATAAATTTTGAGATTCAAGGGGCCTGGGAGATAGCATGGAGGTGGGGCGTTTGCCTTTCGTACAGGGGGTCATAGGTTCGAATCCCGATGCCCCATATGTTCCCCCGTGCCTGCCAGGAGCAATTTCTGAGCATGGAGCCAGGAGTAACCCCTGAGCACTGCCGGGTGTGACCCAAAAACAAAAACAAAAAAAAAAATTTGAGATTCAAGTGCTTTGTTTCATTTGCTTGAAATTTTTTTGCTTCGTAACATCCAGAGTAATTGTTTCCTTGGCAATATCTTACCAGTTAAAAACTGTTCTTATGAGTTGAATGTGTCACCCAAAATCTATTTATTTATTATCTCAGAATGTGACCTTACTTGATGACCTTCATGATTATATTGAAATCATCAGATGAGTCAAAAGGTACAAAAGTTAAAGGGAGATGTGCATAGAGACTATCATATGAAGGTAAAAATAGCTACCCACTACCATCTACAAGTGAAAAGGAAAGGCCTGGAATAGATACTACCCACAGAGGAAGTTATCTCTTAAAAGAAATCAAAGACACCAATACTTTTGTTTCAAACATTTTAATCTAAGAATTGAGAGGTAATAAATTTATGCTATTTAAGCATCCCAATTCATAATTCTTTGTTATAGTAATCCTGGAAAACTAATATAGTTCTTAAAGAGATTTCCAATGCAAGGAGAAATATATGTGATACAAGGTTAAGAAACTTTGACTATGGGTGACCCCAGTTCTATGTCTAACAATCCCATATGGTCCCAGAAGCACTGACTGCCAGGAGTGCTCCATGATCATAAAACCAGGAGTAAGAACATCACAGGAATGGAAGCCCCCCCCCCAAAAAAAAACAAACAACAAAAATATAAAATAAATGAAGAAAATACTCTGATCTGTTTCTTTTTGGGGGGACCACACCCAGTGACACTCAGGGGTTACTCCTGGCTATCCACTCAGAAATCATTCCAAGCTTGGGGGACCATATGGGATGGAGGGGGATCGAACCTTGGTCTGTCCTAGGTTAGCTGCATGCAAGGCAAACTCCATACCACTGAGCCAATGCTCTGGCCCCTGATCTATTTCACACTAATAAATTTCATGCATAAAACATTTACTCTGAGCATAATAATGAAGTTTTTCTTAATTCTTCACTATTTAATCATTGTGTCTATATTTCTAAACTTAATATTTGATACCAGGAAGTCATCTAAAACTAAAGCTTGAGTGGAAAGGCTTTATTTACTTTAACCTGATCTTTGTCCCAAGACTGATCCATTTTGCTAATGTGTTTTGGTTTGTGAAGGAAGGCATTGCTAAAAGGCTTTGTTAGAATTATCTCTTACCATTTGGAGTCCAGATGATATTTTCTTTCCAACATTGATATGTGAAATCTCTATTTTTTTATGATTCTGTTCTGAAACCTGTTACCCCTTTCCTGAGCTCTCCTATTTCTTATATCTTATTACAAAGTAAAGGCCAGAACACACCAACAGTATATTCTTTTTTTCTTTACTTTCTAAAAGATATGAGGCTCAGTAAAAGAGTGACATCTCCAGGCAAGAGTTTCATCAGGTGAATAGACATATATTTTATTGGTTTTGCCTTAGCATTGAGTTGTTGTCACCTTATTAATTATTTATTAACCAGAATATTTTATCATATAATTTTACTATGGTTATAATAATAGAAGTAACTGTGGTGTCACACAAAGTTCTGTGGCATTACATAAAGTATATTTCTTTTACATATAAAGGATAGATGTAAAGGTTCTTGACATGTACAGTTATTTTATTTTGCTTTTTCACGTGATGACACAGAGATCCAGTTCTATTAATCTCCGAGGACTCATAGACTGTAATTAGGAAGCAAAAAGAAAAAAAAGAGAATATGGACTGAGAAAGATGTTCAAGGACTTCTCAAAAAAGCTTCATCTAAATGGTACATGTCACTTCTGTTTCCACTCTCTCTGAAACGTAACCACTTAGTCATTGCAAGTGTAAAAACGAGCAATAAATTCTGTTGGGTATCTGAATTCTGAACAAGGAGGAACACCATTTTGTAGAAGTCACATGGCAGGCTTCTTATGTTCTGAGCAGGGAGAAACACCATTTTGTAAGGACCACATGGTGTGAGCCAAATACTGGGGCTTCAGAAGCCTATTTCCATAGATCCCGCCTCAGACTACCTGGCCATATCAGGTAGCCTATCAGAGAAGGAAAAGGGAGAGGTAGGAAGGTACCCCCAGACAAGAGCCAATTGTTTTAAATATCATCAGAAAGCTGGAATCTCCCTATATCCCTTCCTTATATAATCTTCATTATGACCTTGGGTGGAGCTCATCTTCAGGGGATGGCCAATGGCTGGTCAGGCTGGGGAATCTTGTTGGCAGACGGATTAAAATGTTAAAATCTATTCCAGTTGTGTGGTCTCGTCCTTCTATTCTGGAATCCTACATTTCCACGAAGCAATGTGCCCAAGAAGCAGAATGGATACTGATCTTTGATGAACAACTGAGTTTGATATTAAAGCTATTACATTATTTGCTAAACAAGAAAATGGATACTCAAGAGAAATACCATAGTTTGTCTAAGATCACATGGCTGACAAATCAATAATTACTAAGCTTTACTTAAATTCATATGTATCTAAATCCTAAAGAAGAAAAAGGAGAGCTAATAAAATGCTTAATATTCAGACATCTATACAAAATTGACCAAATATATTAGATGAAAACACTAAAATAATCAGTTTGATTTCCTATAAAATATAGTATATGTATATTCTTTGTTAGAGTTTATCTTGAAGACAGTAATTAAAGAATGTTTCAATTACAAAATTCAAAAACTAGTAAGTGTAAAAGGTATAGAGATGAATAAGCAATACACTAAAAATTATTTATGGGGCCAGAGCAATAGCACAGGGATTAGGGCAATTGCCTTGCATGCAGCCAACCTGGGCTCAATCTCTGACATCCCATATGGTTCCCCAAGTACTACCAGGCATAATTCCTGAGTGCAGATCCAAGAGAAATCCCTGAGCACTGAAAGATATGGCCACAAAACAACAAAATTAAAAACATGTCATTCAATATCTAAGAAAATATAATACTTAAAATGTATATGAATGTTAAATTTGACTCAGTTCAACTAAATTTGCCAGTTGCTAGTCACCAAATTCTCTTTCACTGAGAAGTGTGGAATGCAAACTTCCTGAAAAACTTATGGTTCCCAGGATTAGAACTTATCTTCTGGGAGACACTTGCACATAATAACCTCATGCATAGATGATATTCATAAAATTTTCTATGACTGGTGGAAGTGTCATAGGTGAAGTACAAATATACAATGATTCTAATACATAAAAACATTAAGAATATGTTTTATGTCATGTCAGGAACATGGATTATATGCTAATACTCTTTAAAACTTGAGTTTTATTGTGAATAATTCAGAAAACATCAAAGTTTTTGATACATAGATTTTTCTTGATTTATCGGTTACCATGTCTTGTCCTGATGCCATTAACTTTTCAGCTCCTATTTATATTATTTATACTCAAGGCAATCTTCCAAGAACTATTTTCCACATGTTATAGAAAAATGAAGTTTAGAGATGGTCTATTTGGATTACAATCTACCAAGACCCTTAATTGAGATATGCTGTGTCCTAATCACCATCTCTCCATCAGTATACTTTAGTTTTTGATATTTACATCACTTCCAGATTTTCTCAGAGCTCACAGTTCACTCTGGTCAGATCTCGGTATCAGATGACGTGCCAAGAATCAAACCCAGGTTGTTCACATGCAAATCAAATGCCCTACCCACTGTAATATTGCTCTGATCACCACCAATTACATGTTTGTTCTACATATCTGCTTGTTGTTTACATATTTTCCAACCGTAGATATTCAAAAACAAAAGTAATCAATGGATATCATGTAGCTTGTAAAAAGTCATTAAATAAGAAAGATGATAGCCCTAAACATCAGCTGTAAAAATTTTATAACCAGGGTAAATGTTCGGTAAATGAGCAGCAAATGTCCCAAGTCTAAACTTTACTCTTCTTCCTCTTGGGCCCTCAATTGGAAGTGATTTGAATATGATTTTCATCTTCAAGGCAAAAAAGAGTTGGCAAGGATTCTGCTTTGTGCTTTTTGGGGGTTTTGTTTTGTTTGGTTTTTAATAAAAGAAAGTTCAAAGATCAAGTAATATGCTATCAAATC
>PVKC010027885.1:0-15608 GCA_004027635.1 Crocidura indochinensis
GTCCTAAAAAAGAGAACCTATGAGGGAAATGGAGAGCCTGTCCAGAGTACAGGCGGGGGGTGGTTGGGGAGGAGGGAGATTTGGGACAATGGTGATGGGAACGTTGCACTGGTGATGGGCGGTGTTCTATACATGACTGAAACCCAAACACAACTATGTATGTAATCAAGGTGTTAAAATAAAAAAAAATGAAAAAAAACTGTGAGTTACAATGTTTCCATAACAACAGTTAACAGTTGTTCATGATTAAATTTTAATCATATCATGCATAACATTTTCATCACTGCATATTTTCTTCCACCAGTATCCAATTTTCCTTCTGCCACCTTCTCTGTGTACCTCTTTAGAAAACTTTTTTCTTCTCTTTCTTTCTCTCTTTGTCTCTCTCTTATTCCCCTTTTATACACTGTGGTTTGCAACATTTTTACTGAAATATTATCATGCATAATACTTTATCTCCTTCCAGCACCCAATTTTAGTCAGAATGATCTTTTCCAATTATCATTGTCATAGTTGCCCCTTCTCTTACCTAACTACACTTTCCCACTATTTGTGGCAAGCTTCCTACAGTGGACTGATTTTCCTGGCTCTCAGCTCCACTGTCTCTGAGTATTATTATCATACTGTCTTTTTTAATATACTGTAGTGAGTGTGATAATTCTATATCTATCCCTCTCCCCTGACTCATTTTGCTCAGCATAATATTCATCATATCCAGCCATGTATCAGTAAATTTCACAACTTTATTTTTCCTAACAGCTGAGTAGTTTTCCACTGTATAGATGTTCCCTTCCAGAGTTTCTTTATCCACTCATCTGTTTTTAGGCTCTTGGGTTGTTTCCAGATTCTGACTATTGTGAATAGTACTCTAATGAACTTATTGGTGCAGAAGGCTTTTCTGCATTGTGTTTCTGAGCTCTTAGGGTACATTTCTAGAAATAGTATTGTTGGGTCATATGAAAAGTCAATTTCTAAATTTTTGAGGAATAGCCATACTGTTTTCTAAAAAGGCTGAGCCAGCTGATATTCACACCAGCAATAAATGAGAAGCCCATTCTCCCACATCCACACCTCTCTAGTTCTTCTTGTTCTTTGCGATATGTGCCATTCTCTGTGGGGTGAGATATTGATGCTTTGAGTTGCATCTCCCTGATGAATAATAATGTGGAGCATTTTTTCATGTACTTTTTGGCCATCTGTATTTCTCCTTTGAAGAAGATTCTGCTCATCTTTTCTACCCATTTTTGCCCATATATGTTTTTCTCTTAAGTTCTACTGCCTTTTAAATCTTAGATATTAACCCCTTATCAGATGATTATTGAGTAAATAGTTTCTCCTATTCTATGGACAATCTTTGTATGCAAGTTACCAATTCCTTTGAGGTGCAGAAGCTTCTTAGCTCAATGTAGTTCCATTTGTTTATTTTTGCTTCCACTTGCTTAGCCAGTGGTGTTTCATCCTTGAAGAAACTTTTAGCTTTGATATTATAGAGTGTTGTACCCATGTTTTTCTCTGTGTACCTAATAGTTTCAGGTTGGATATCAAAGTCTTTAATCCATTTTTATTTTACCTTTGTGCATGACTTTAGAGTTTGATTTCACTTTTTTTGCATGTAGTTGACCAGTTGTCCCAATACCACTCGTTGAAGATGTTTTCCTTTATCTACTTAGTATTTCTTGCCCCTTTATCAAAGATTGCTAATATATCCAAGCATGAGTTTCAGGATATTCAAGTCTGTTCCATTGATCTAAGGATCTGTCCTTATTCTAATATTTTGCTTTATAATGCTGATTGAAGTGGAGAAAGTGATTCCTCCCATCTTCCTTTTTACCAAGAATTGCTTTAGCTATTTATGGAAGTTTGTTGTTCCTTATGAGTTTCAGAAGTGTTTGATTTATTTCACTGAAAAATGAATCCTATATAGGAATTCCATTAAATATGTACAATACTTTGTAAGTATTGTCATTTTTATGTTAATCTTCCCAATCTATGAGCAGGACTATGTGTTTCTACTTCCTTATGTCCTCTTTCATTTGCTACGGTCTTTTTTTTTGGTGGGGGGTGGAATTACACCCAGCTGCACTCAGGGATTACTCACGTCTTTGCACTCAGAAATCCATGGCAGGCTTGAATCATAAGGGATGTCAGAGATCAAACTCAGGTCAGTTGATGCAAGGCAAACACCCTACCCACTGTGCTATCATTCCAGCACCTAAGGTATTTTCTTTAGTGTCTCACAAAACTTCTTACTTCTCCATCTTATCTTCCAAAGGCTTCTCTTCTTTTGTACTTGTCTTTCAGTCACTCCAGTTGCCACCAATACCTCTAGGCTTGCATTCCTACCTCAGAATTCTAAGAAAGAGAAAAAAACTTCTTTCCCCAAAACTTTTAGAGTCTTGGACCTGACCATTGATGGCCCAAATTTAATTGATGCAAGGTTTTTTTTCGTACTTTTTTTTTGGTTCTTTTTGGGCCACACCCATTTGATGCTCAGGGATTATTCCTGGCTAAACGCTCAGAAATTGCCCCTGGCTTGGGGGGGGACCATATGGGACGCCGGGGGATTGAACCGAGGTCCTTCCTTGACTAGTACTTGCAAGACAGACAACATACCTCTAGCGCCACCTCTCCAGCCCGAATTTTTAGCTGCTACTTTGGCAGCATATATTTAGATATCCTTTTATTAATTTTTTTTCTTTTCCCCTCATTTTACACTTTCCTGTTTAATTACCTGAATATTTTTCTAGAATTTGTATTTATCTAATCTGTACTTCCTTTTACTCTTTGACTTATTTTTTATTTGTTGCTCAAAGGGTTCCAATGTACATCCTTAAGTTTTTTGCAGTCCACTTACACAGTATACCACTTATGAAAAATGTTAACTTCTGTATTTGTATAGTTTTTGTTATCTGCACCTCACTTTTCTATAATTGTCATAACATAATATCTTCATACATTTTAATGTTCACACATTGATTTTCTATAATTTTCCTTAAATTCTTATATGTATTTTTAATTTAAAAAAATCTTTTTTTTTAGATTATTCTGGTCCTAGATTATAAGATTAAGGACAGTAAAGGAAATAAACCAAAGGAGGGAAGTAAAAAGAGACAGGCTGGAGGGGAAGGGTGCAGGAGCCTCAAATACATTGGCAATATAGAAATGTGACAAACCTATATATCTAAACCACAGAACCAACATAAGATCCCAGCTTCAACAATCAAACTTAAAAATGTGCCTATCAAGAAAACAGGCTAGAAAATAAAAGAAAAACTGTAAACATTGGTGGAGCAAAGTTGGCACGCCTAATATAGGGATTACTCTTGAAGCCTGAAACTCAATATGAATAACTTCTCAAATCACAATGTCTTAATAAAACTTTAAAATGAAATTAAATTAAAATTTTAGGATTTTTTATATTTTCCTAAATACTTCTTAAAGTGCTCCTTATTCTTTACTAAAAATGAAATACGTTGTATGTTATTTTTCAGTTGATGAGTTGATGCTTATGTTTACTTTAGTATTACTTATAGTTCATATATGTCAGCAAATAATTTTCTTAACCCTCTAACTCAAAAGTTATCTTCAGTTATATTTCAAAGATATTTTCACTAGATTTAAATTCTGTGTCACAATAGATAAAATCTGAAACCAGCACAAGTGTCCAAAAATTGATGGCTGGATAAAGAAACTATGGTACACAAACCATAATGGAATATTACTAGAATATTACTCTGCACAAGGAAAGATAAAGAAATTAAACTTGCTGCTACATGGAGGGACCTGAAGAATATCATACTGAGTGAAATTAGTCAGAGGAGAGAGACTGACACAGAATGATCTCTCTTATATGCAGATATAAAGAAAGAATGATAGAATAGTGAATATGCAAAAACAATGGAACATGAGAACTGTTATTCAGTAGGAAACATGCCACTTGAAGGGCCTAGGATATCGGACAGGGAGGGGAGAATATAGAGAGAAGCATTCAACCAGGAGAAGGAAGTGGTTCTGAAAGGTGAGAAAGATTTATGAATGAAGCTTATCAGCAACACTATTGTAAACTAGTGTTAAATTTTAAATAAATATATGTATATATGTATATACACACATATATATATAAAGCAGAATAGTAAGTGAGAGGCAAATTTTTCTCTGACTTATATGGAAACAAATGTATTATGGTCAACTATGTCAACTATGTGATGCATTTTCTTTAAAGTAAAAGAAAAAAAAAGAAAAATCAATAAAATTAAATTGTGTCAATAGTTGGTTTGGTTTGTGTTCTCTTCACAAACCAATCAGTATTTCCTAGGTGTTTTTGTTTTTGGTCTTCATTAATTCTAGCAAAATTCCAATAGCAATTTAAATCACTGTTTTTTATAAATGTAACCTCTCATTTTCTCTGTTTCAGAGTATTCTTGATCATCAGGAGTTTGGTTATGATATACCTCTGTATGAGGATTTTTTTAACTTGATTGATTGATTTTTGGGCCACATTCGGCAGTTCTCAGGGGTTGCACCTGCGAGCACTCAGAAATCACCCCTGGCAGGCTGGGGGACCATATGAAATGCAGGGAATAGAACCTGGTCCCTTCCAGGTCAGCTGCATGCACTGTGCTATCCCTGTATGAGATTTTTTTTTGTATTTATCCTCTTTTAGCTTCATTCTTTACATATATGTCTTTTTATTAGGGGAATTGGGCCAATATTTATTATTATGTTCTTACTAAACTCATGGCACAGATAATAGAAATTTAGATACTGTCACAATTGTTCCCAAAGTTTGTTCCCAAGGTTCTGAAGAGATTGGGTGGATAAGGGTAAAATATGGTAAAATATAGAAAGTAGAATTTTTGTGTTGATAACAGTTGTAGGATAAAAAATTATTAAAGTAGAAAACTTTATTTATAGAAAAAGGTTAACCAACATTATCTAAATAAAGTTTGAAATAATTTTTCTCTGGTTTGGGGTGAAATGATTGATATTTATATATCAACAAGTCCATTAACTCTCACTATCATCTCAACTCTGATATTAGGACCAAGATATGGAAACAACCCAGGTGCCTAACTACAAATAAATGAATCAAATATGAATAACTTTGTAAATAATGATTTTTAATAAAATTTTAAAAGAAAATTAAGTAAATACACATTTAAAAATTAAAATATGTGGTTGAAAGAAGTAGAATACCTGTCTCAAATACAGGCAGGGGTTTGGAGAGGAGGAAGATGAGGGTCATTTGTGAGAAGGTTGCACTGGTGAAGGGGAGGTATTCTTTTTTATAACTGAAACCCAACTACAGACATGTTTATAACAATGATGCTCAAAGACATTTTTTAAAGAAAATAAATAACATATGTGGTTGTTATTTTGTTAAATTAAATGCTTACATTATTAAACTACTAAGAATAAACACTTAAAAGTATTACATATATGTGAAAAACTTTTAAACCACAGAGAATGACTCAAGTTGGACAACCTAGTACACCTGGAGCCCAGAGTGGGTCTTATGCCAGAATACTTCAGAGGTAGTTAGGCCAAGGCTTTTTCTTTCTATTTCTCCCATATTTTGCTGGGCCTATGCAAACAACAATTTCCACTCACACACCTTTTTTACTGCTGTATTTCTTTAACTCTTATCCTTTAAAAAGAGAGAGAGAGAGAGAGAGAGAGAAAGCTTACTAAACCTTCTGCTTTGCCTTAATGAATTCATTGGTGATACAATAATTTTCACAAATATACTTGCTGCTAAACTTCTTTTTTTTCCCCCACCCCACAACCCCGCTGCTAAACTTCTTCTTCCTTTTCTCTTCCATTTTTTTTAGTTTTTCTTTCTATTTTCTATTTTTTTAACAACCTGGCTTTTTGTCATCTTGAAACAAATGTATTATGAACAGTTATGTCAACTATGTGATGCATTTTCTTTAAATAAATTTTTAAAAAGAATATTACATATATAAAGTATAAAACACTCATAAAGTATAAAATAATTATAAATTAAGTATTTAAGTAAAATATGACAAACTTTTAGAAAACCCAAGAAATTACTCATTGTCCAAAAAATACTATAAGAATAATTCATATTTGAGGCAGGAGTGGTAGCACAGTGGTAGGGCATATGCCATGCATGCAGCTGATCCAGGATGAATGTGGGTTTGATCCCAAGCATCCCATATGGTCCCCCGAGCCAGGAGCAATGTCTGAGAACAGAGCCAGGAGTAACCCCTGAGCACCACTGGGTGTGACCCAAAAAAAATTATTTCAAAGTAATACATACTCTGCCTTTTTTCTGACCTTGACAAGATTGGAAAAGAAGGAGAGTTCTATTACATGATCATTTCTACAAGAGAAATATCTTATTTTATCAGTTTTGTTTCTATTTCTTCCCTTCAGATACTTTTGTAGAAGAACTTCAAGTCTAACATTCACATTTCTATCACCCACTAAAGAGAACCCAGCTTTTTACATCTTTTTACATCTGATCAACACAGACCAATGAAGTAATATAAGTTAGGCTCTAAGCACATATTTTAGCCTGAACTAGAATTATCTAGTTGAGAAGATAAAAGAGAAAAATACTCTCTGAGTGAACAATGGTTCACCTTATCTGATATAGTTTCATAATGCTAAAAGCTTATTTCTATGGCTCTCCAAAAAATCACAGGGAAATAAACCTTAAGATTAAGTGAAGTAAGCCAGAATGTACTTTGCTGCCTTGCTTGTGAGTGGAATGCGAAGATACCACTGAGATCACAGAAATATCGTGGTCTGGTCCCTAATGCCTTTGCCTGTCTTGGACCAACTCACAGCAGAGACACAGTTCTAAATTCTTAATCCTCTTGAGTTTAAGATACCTCAAAGAATTAATTATCTTCAATTTAGAAGACCTTGAGATTGGCCCAATCTCCAGCTAAGAATAGCAGAACCCCAATTCCTGATGAACCTGATGAAATTATAAGAACAAATGTCTCATGGGTTCTATGAACAAGTGGAAGCAACATAACTAGCAACAAGTCCTGAAATAAAGTGGTTCAGGATGCTATATTGTTATTATTAGGTTCTTCTTGGTGTTCTATGAATCAAATTTCTCAGGATGACTTCTATGAGAGTGATCATAAACATGACCTGGAGCTCTTGTCCCTTCTTCTTTAAATGGACAAAAATAAGAATAATACTCTGAGACAAAATAAATTTAAGTAAATGAAGTAATGGAAAGAATCTTTATTCAACATATCAAGAGCATGAAGAAAAATTTCTTTTTGTGTCTTTAAAGGAAATTCCTATCATCCATAGTGGGAGGAAAAGAACATAAAATAGAGAAAAGTCTGCCAATAACACCCTTTGTGACTGGCACAAACAGTCAGGTAAGGACTAAAAAGGGAAATATATAATTCTTCTTTGTCTTTTACCTTTACCCATTCTACGTTAAGGTCAGTTGAGAAAATATTTTAAACAAAAAAATCCTGTAGTAAAAAGTATAAGCAATTCTTTGAGTTTATGGCAAAAGAAGGCAAAGAACCAGGCACCTTAAATCTTATAAACATTAAGTGATCATTGTGCTTTAAGAACAGAGCAGAGGAATTGTTTAGCTTCTCTCTAAATAATAATATGATGATTCCTTTCATTAATGACCATATTTTTATTAAAGAATTTTCTTCCAAATTTTCATTTCTTCTAATCTTTAACAAAGAGAAAACTGAATTATATTTGTTGTTTTTCTTTTTATACATTTGATGAGTTTTGATTTAGTGGAAAGATTTCCTTAATTTATTTTTCAATTAATATAATCACAGTTCAAAGTAATCTAAATGTGCCCAGAAAAATTCTTCTCTCATCTTTCATCCCATACTTCTGACAAGTAGTCATTATTATTGGTTTCTTATTTATTATTCCACATATTTTAATATATTTAATAATATAATATATTATTTGTGGAGGGAGGATTAAATATATATATGTATATAAATGTGTATATATTGAGTTTTGGGTCACACCCAGTGATGCTCAGGGGTTACTCCTGGCTATTCACTCAGAAATTGCTCCTGGTTTGGGGGATCATATGGGACGCTGAGGATAGAACCAAGGTTCATCCTGGTTCAGCCGTGTGCAAGGCAATGCCCTACCACTACACTATCACTCCAGCCCCTAAATGTATATCTTTTTAACTATCTATTTGAGACTAACAGGGATATGGGAGGTTGAAATATATTCTGAATATATCTCCCACATCCTCCTTAATTTCCTTTTTATAATTTTGTAGTTTTTATATTATTATTATTATTATTATTATTATTATTATTATTATTGCATTCTTTCTTTTTCACCAGTAAGGGACTCAAGGAGTAAAGTAATTGCCTTTCAAACACTAACCCAGGTTCAATTCCTAGCACTACCTATGGTCCTCTGAGCCACTAATAGGCACAAAACTAGGAATAATCTCTGAGCACTTCCAAGTATGATCCAACAACACAGAAAAAATATATGTTATAATAACTTGGGTAAATTTTCACTGAGTTCTAGTGAAAAAGGACAGTAAACAAAAGCGAATTTTGTCTTTGAATACAGTGTAAGATATTTGCTGGGCAAGAGTTAGCCTTAAAATTGAGACTAAACTGTATAAAAAAGGGGGGGAGAGAAAGGATGATTTTTGATTTGTTCAGATTTGGTGGTCTCTAATTTATAGAAGGGATCTAAAAAGAAAGTTGCTAGAAATTGGGGCTGAGTTTTCTGTCTTTACTGAACCAAAAAAAGCAAGAGTAGACTCTGAGACTTTTTTTTAACCTGTGTTATAAAAGCTCTCAGTTCTGAATGATGGAAAGGTAAGGGTCAGCCCTAAAAGCATCAGTTGTGAGGTCAGAGAGACATAAAAGTGATCCTGCTGAAAAAATTCAGAATGATCAACCAAAGCAGCAGTGAGCACTAAAAACCACTAATCCGTCTTCTATAGTTAGACCTGTCTTCACAGACAGTGTAAATATCACAGGTTCTAATAAATACCTTTCCTGAGTAGTTTGGGAACTCTTAAGATGGTAGTAAAGGGAAAAAATTAATTATCTATTGTAATTACATATTAGCGAATTATTCATGAGCCTGAGAACTTGGAGACTTGTTGGTGGACAAGATGGTGATTAAGAGACCATGTGGAGCTAGTACATGAAAAGGTCACATGGCACAGACCCCAGATCATTTCCACATGGCTTTCCCAGGTTCTGACCGTGGTGGCTCAGGTCTTAGAATCAAACAATCAGGGTCTATATATGACCTCATCCATTATTGTATGTGACTTAGTGCTTAGTGATAGTTTATTTATATATTTCTATTGTATGATATTACTTATTATTTACAAATTGTTTATTTATTTCTATTGTATGGTATTTATTTAATATTTACAATTACAAAATGTCTTTTAAGAATGTTTTGAAAGTCACCTCTCATTTTTGTTCTTACCTTTTTAATTTTGTGCAATTTAACTTAAATTAAAAGTTCATTCTAATTCTAATAAATTCTAATTCTAATATAAATTTATTTTAATTTAAAAGTTTTTCACTTGATTTGACTTGGCTAAATTAACTCTTTTCCTTCATTGTTGTTCTCATATATTTTATTCCAAAGGCTACCTTGTTTTAAAGTCAGATGACTGTTAGTGTGTGCTATACTTCTTATAGTTTTATAGATTATATATAATGCTCTAATGAACTGAAATGTATTGAGGAAACACTATAAATATGGATCTAACTTAATTTTTCCCAAGGAGTAAGGCAGCTTGTCCCAATACATTGGTTCAATTTTTAGTTTCCTTTCTGAGGATTTTGCAATGTCACCTTCAGAAAACCAAAGCCTCATGTATACTGCACTCTGTTTCTAGAATTTTATGAAATGGAGATAGCTTGCAACATGCCCTGGAGCATCTACCTATATGAGAAAGAGAGTTTAGTGAGAACTTACATGGTCAGTGAGAGAAATAAAACAAACTCCCCTTTTTGTCCAGCAACAGAAATTTCAGTGGAAGTAATTAGGATTGGCAGATTTGTAAGACATGACTAACTGAAGGAATAGGGGTAGAATGGTGAAAAACTGTTTTTCTGGGTTTGTTCCCAATTGGAACACTGACATATTCCCATAATTTCATAATTTCTTTGTCTAGTATCTTTAAGCCCCCATAACCATAGTATTTCTTAGATGTTTTCATAGCCAGAATCCTATTTCCTCAAAGCTATGTGTGAAACTACTAACAAAAAAAATCAAGCTGTTTCCTCAAACTGATACTCCCTGTATTCAATCTTCCTTTCCATTCTTTTCATTCTTGGTGTTTACTGGGAATCTATGTTCTATCAGACTTAGGGCAAATGTTAGATTTCAAAGGTAAATGAATGTCTTCTTGGTCTCACTCAGTGATGCTCAACATCAAATGGACATAGAAGTGAATAGATTATCCCAAACCAGGATGACTCATGTTGTGGCTCTGGAGCTGTGAGATCCCAGGGGCTAATGAAAGGCAAAAAACTGAGTTTTCTGAGAAAGAGTATTTAAGGCAAGAAGAACTATCTAAAAGAAATGACATCAAAGCTAAGATTTGAAGAATAACTTGTCTAATGAATGAGAAAGAAGAGACTATTCTAGCACTAGATAAGATAAGAAAATGCCACTGTAATTAAGTATATTCACCTTTAAATAATTGGAAGTATAACTGATAAATAACTGGGAGTATAAATTTAAGACATAGCTAATAAATGCTAGTATGATCAAAGTTTTCAGATGAGTCTAAGAAGTTTAGAGTTTATCCTGAGAATAATGGGAAGCCTTTGAAATATTTTTCTGGTGTAATAACTAAATCATTAGTGATCTTGGAGATCCCTGGGGAGACCTGATGGCCGATATGTGTAATAGACATATTACATATACATAGTATAATACATAGACATATTACATTATATATAGTATAATTACCCAGATAAGTGACAAACGGTAGTGCCCTGGATGATGTTAGTGGCAACTAGAAGTGGGTAGAATGAGTAAATATGGGAGAAATATGTACATTTGAGCTTTATTAGAGAAAATTAAATGGCCAAGATTGGGTGGGAATTGATATGGTGAAAGAAAAAATTTAATCAATTATGTCAACCAGATGATGATCTAATCAGACCAGTTGTGTGGTGGTGGTGGTGGTATTAATTGAATTTCTTCTCGGTAGTACCATGTTAGATATGATTCTCACCAATTTCAAAACCACTTTTCTATTAGACAGGTTTTTGAAGAATAATATGCTAAATGGTTCTTTGGTCTGTGATGTAGTAGGACATGAATATCCACAGGATTAGCCTAAGATGTCAGCAAACATATCCAACCTAAACACAAAATATATATTCTTTGAACTGATGCTTATGGTATAGCTTTTTTTAAAAGAAAAATACCTTCTCCAATTGCAAACAAAATTTTCCCCTCTGCCTGTAGCAAGCAAAAAATATATTGCAAATATTCAGCTGAACTATGTCAAATGGATATTTTAACAGGTCTAAAACAGTTAATTATTAGAAAGTTCATATATTTAGACTACAAACCAGGACCAACATTAGAATAATTATTAATATTCAGAGTTCGCAATGCAAGGGTCAGTCTCATTCAATTAACAGAACTTTCTTCTTACAGACAAATGGGATGGGAAAACCTAACCAGCTTCTCAGAATTTTTTCTCCTGGGACTCTCTGATCAGCCAGAGGATCAGCTGGTCCTCTTTGGGCTTTTTCTGTTCATGTACTTGGTCACAGTAGCAGGTAACCTCCTCATCATTCTGGCTATCATCACTGATGCTCAACTTCACACCCCCATGTACTTCTTCCTGGCCAACCTCTCACTTTCTGATGCTTGCTTTGTGTCCACAACAGTTCCTAAGATGCTGACAAACATATTGACCCAGAATCAAGTCATCTCATATGCAGGATGTCTATCACAACTATATTTTTTTATGATGTTTGTGATGCTGGAGGCATTTCTCTTGGCTGTCATGGCCTATGATCGCTACGTGGCCATATGCCACCCACTCCATTACATCATGGTGATGAGCCCTAGACTCTGTCTCCTCCTAGCATCTACATGTTGGATCATGAATGCCCTTCACTCCCTCCTACACACACTCCTGATGAACAGCCTAAACTTCTGTGCAGATCATGAGATTCCACACTTCTTTTGTGACATCAACCCCCTCCTGAGTCTGTCCTGCACAGAGCCCTTCATCAATGAGCTGGTGATCTTCACTGTTGGGGGTCTTGCAGGTCTGGTTTGTGTGCTTGCCCTAATTATCTCTTATACCTATATTTTCTCTACTATCTTGAAGATTCCGTCAGCTCAGGGAAAGAGAAAAGCCTTTTCCACCTGCAGCTCTCATCTCTCTGTTGTCTCTCTATTTTTTGGGACTTCCTTTTGTGTTTATTTCAGTCCCCCATCATCTCGTTCAGCACGAAAAGGCTCAGTTGCTTCCGTAATGTACACCGTGGTAACTCCAATGCTGAATCCCTTTATCTATAGTTTGAGAAATAAAGATATTAAGTATGCCTTGAGAAAACTGATTTGGATTAGAAAGATTCATTCCTCTTAATGGTAGTGATTAATATCCAATTTATGGATATCAACCCAGTTCTATTTACCATATCAAACAGGATATGGTATGAAGGAGAGTAGACATTAAATAGAGATCTCACTTCCAGGATCTCTGACCACAAATTAAAATCTTCTTGCCTAAATTTCAGTATAACTTCAGAATAAATTTGTCATTAGATCAATTTATTACCTTAAATTATAATCATAATGTTCCTAAATTAAAGTCATCTAAATTCATAACATAGTAAAGATGTCCTGAAATACTCTTGTCACCATTATCCACAGTGAATGTGGAAACTTGCAATTACAGATAGTACCAAACCTCATATATATTGTTTTTCCTATCTATGCATATGTGTGGTAAAACTCAATTGTAATTGTGCACATTAATTTTATTTTGTAAAGTAGTAAAAATGATAAGTGACAATTTAATAGGATAATTATATCAATTTTCTGTAATAAAAAGCATGTGAACGTGGTCTCTTTCCAAATATCTTATTCTATATAACATTTCCAAACATAATTGACAGCAGGTAACTTAAACTTTAGAAAGTAGCTAATGGGGACTGCCATATTTTTAAGCAATATAGACATGATCAATATAAAGAAGTATCTGGTTGAGCTTCTGTAAGTGGCCATGAGAGAACTTCAGAGAAAGATAACATTCCTAAATATTTGCTGTTACCTTGGTGACTATCAATGCTTTCGTGTTTGTGTTTTGACACAAGCACTCTCCATGTCTGTGAAGTCTCCCTACTGAAAGAACACAAAATGGGACTTGGAAAGCATGGATGGGGATAAAGTCTTTGGATATACAGTGCATATCTGATATTTTATCAGTTATCAAAAATGTTCAAGCATCTGAAACATTAAATGTAGCATGTGAAACATTAAGTCTACATAAAAACTTCCTTTGTAACTTTGGAAGATTTTCTGCAAGGTAATTTCATTTGTATAGTCCCAAATATTACCACTTGGCATAATATCTGGAAATAGTTTTTGGTTTTTCGGGCCACACCCGTTTGATGCTCAGGGGTTTCTCCTGGCTAAGTGCTCAGAAATTGACCCTGACTTGGGGGGGACCACATGGGACACTGGAGGACCGAACAGCGGTCCATCCTTGGCTAGTACTTGCAAGGCAGACACCTTAGCTCTAGTGCCACCTCACCGACACCAATATCTGGAATTTTAATGTGTTCTGAACACCACTGACATTGTTACAATGATTAAAAAAAAGGTTGGGGCCCGGGAGATAGCATGGAGGTAAGGTGTTTGCCTTTCATGCAAAAGGTCATCGGTTCGAATCCCGGTGCCCCATATGGTCCCCCGTGCCTGCCAGGAGCAATTTCTGAGCATGGAGCCAGGAGTAACCCCTGAGCACTGCCGGGTGTGACCCAAAAACCAAAAAAAAAAAAAGGTAAAAAAAGAATGATTTGTGGACAGTTCAAATTATCTTACCTGAATGATTCAAAATCCCTTTTGCATGGTTTTTGTTCACATATTTCCTCTTCATACCACCCATTCTGACTCTAAATTCACATCAATCTTCAAAAAATATAATTATATCACCACAACCAAGATTTTAGTTAAAAGGCTGCAGTAATTATACACTGTCTGCAGAATACAATTTAAACAACTAGTCCCAATATTCATTTCCCAACATTCATTTCTTTTTTTTCTTCTCCTTTTTTTATTTAAACATTTTGATTACATATATGATTGTGATTAGGTTTCGGTCATGTAAAGAACACTCCATTCACCAGTGCAGCATTCCCACCACCAATGTCCCGAGTCTCCCTCCCAAACAATCAACCCCCACCTGTACACTAGACAGGCTTTCCAGTTCCCTCATTCATTCACATGCTTATGGTAGCTCTCTGTGTAGTTATTTCTATATCAGCACTCAACACTCTTTGTGGTGAGCTTCATGAAGTGAGCTGGAAGTTCCAGCTCTCCTCTCATTGTCTCTATTGATTGTTGCCAAAATGACTTTTATTTTCTTTAAAATCCATAGATGAGTGAGACCATTCTGCATCTCTCTCTCTCCCTCTGACTTATTTCACTCAGCATGGTAGATTCCACGTACATCCATGTATAGGAAAACTTCATGACTTCATCTCTCCTGACAGCTGCATAATATTCCATTGTGTATATGTACCACATTTTCTTTAGCCATTCGTCTGTTGAAGGGCATCTTGGTTGTTTCCAGAGCCTGGCTATTGTGAATAGTGCTGCGATAAATATAGGTGTGAGGAAGGGGTTTTTGTATTGAATTTTTGTATTCTTAGGGTATATCCCTAGGAGTGGAATAGCTTGGTCGAATGGGAGTTCAATTTCCAGATTTTGGAGAAATCTCCATATCGCTTTCCATAGAGGTTGGACTAGACAGCATTCCCACCAGCAGTGGATAAGAGTTCCTTTCTCTCCACATCCCGCCAGCACTGAATATTCTCATTCTTTGTGATGTGTGCCAATCTCTGTGGTGTGAGGTGGTATCTCATTGTTGTTTTGATTTGCATCTCCCTGATGGTTAGTGATGAGGAACATTTTTTATGTGCCTTTTGGCCATTTGTATTTCTTTTTTATCAAAGTGTCTGTTCATTTCTTCTCCCCATTTTTTGATGGGATTAGATGTCTTTTTCTTGTAAAGTTCTGTCAGTGCCCTGTATATTTTGGATATTAGCCCCTTGTCTGATGGGTGTTGGGTGAATAGTTTCTCCCACTCGGTAGGTGAATCTTGTATCCTGGGCACTATTTCTTTTGAGGTGTAGAAGCTTCTCAGTTTGATTGCAGGGCAGGAAAGCCCAGGAGCATACCATTACAATGAAAACTGGCTATACTCAAGTACTGTGAAAAAGCAAGGTTCCCCTACTCGTGACATCAGGCTGGGAACCTCTGCGAATCCACGCCTGCCTAGGGTGGCCAACTGCAAAGAACTGTGAGTTTGTCTTCTCTTTGTGTGTATTTTTCGTTTGCTGTCCTCTGAACTCGCGGGAGTGAGCCATCTT
>PVKC010027886.1:0-15618 GCA_004027635.1 Crocidura indochinensis
AAAAAAAAAAAAAAAAAAAAAAAAAAAAGAAAGTAATGGTTTCCTTCTTGGTTGATGTTATTTAACCATTAAGAATGTTCAATTTTGTGTTCTTTTATAGGCACTGATGAAGCAAATAAATATAATCCTGGAGAGTGCAATAATTATGATTTCTCACATTATAGGTTCTCCATAGTCTCAGCTCTAAATATATGGTTCCTAAAGGAATTTTATTGACCAACAATTGAACCTCAAATTATAAGTAGGAAAAATTTGCTGTTGTGAGCAATTTATTCAATATGATTATTAAATAAATACATTTTTGTATGATTTTCTATATAAAATAGTGTATTAAATTCATGTATGATACAAAGTAGTATATTAAATAAATGTATGTATGTATGTATTAATTCATCTTTACCAAAATTTGACAATTCTGTTCATAGAAATTTGAATCCTGCTTTTGCTTATATCTACACATATTTTATTATCTAATAACAAATTCTATTTATATTATCCAGGTTAAAAAATAACATATGTCAATTGCCTTTGACACAAATCTGCCAAGCTGCTATATTTCCATTTTCTGCAATCTGATTTACTCCAGATTAATTTGATTTCACACCCAGTGACAAATAGAACTGCTCATAAATGACTCTCACTTCTTTATTCTATAAAAAGCTAGATTTTTCATTCTCCTAAAGTATTAAAATGTAACCATTACACTATGTGGCTTCTAGCTGTAACAATTATATCAATAAGGCAAGAATGGCCTGCAGAGATTCTAACAAAAAATACTACTGAGCTAGAAATTTATGGCCACAATTTTTAGATATATTTTTCCAAAATACATTATCACCAAAAAACCTGTAAATTAACCCACTGAATTATTAATTAAGCAAAGACAAGGGCTAAGAACAGAGTTTGGAGTACCCAGCAAAAATTATATGAATTTTTCACCTAGATAAAAAGCATCCCACCATAATCCAGTGAATTTAAAATATACTTTATTCCCAAAAACAAAAAAATGGAAGTTAAATGATTACTAAACTTTTGGTTCAAGGACCAGAAAATAAAATAATTAATTTCAATAAGGCATTTATTTTAAGAGAGATAGTAAAGAATGATGACAAAAATTAACCCATTATCAGGGATATCTTACATATGCAAACAAGTTCTTATCTAATAGAGATAAGAACACATAGATTTTATACTGCAGTGGGGTCTTACACCCTGAACACTTGTCATAGTGACTTGGCTTCAGAAGATCAGACATTGACCATTTACTCTTGAATCTTGGATCCTATCTATGGAAACTAGCATGGTTTTCTATACCAACAACAGGAATTTGACTTCTACCAGGGAAGTCCCTACTGCTCCCCTGGCATCAGCTTACTACAGAGTGGGTTCTTATGACACCCTGATGAATTGGTAACAGCAACAACCTGCTTTCAGGGCAGGGGGTCTCTTATTGCCACCTAATGGTGAGATGAAACCAGAAGAAACTCTATGTCATCCTGACATCAATATCGGATCTGTACAGAAACCAAGATCTCTAACTACAGAAATCTAACAGTAACAACAGTGATTGTGAAGAGCTTTACTGGGATCACAGAAAGGGACTTTAACGTTGGACAACTTAGTATGCGTGGAGTCTGGAGATGGTCTTATGCCAGTATACTTCATGGGTAAGGTCTCCCTAATTTTAGGCCAAAGGTTTTTCCTATCTATTTCCCCCATATTTTGTTATTTATTACATATAACAACATCAACTGCCACAATACAACTTTTATATTTCATTTTTTATCTCATATCTTAAAAAAAGAGCTTGCTAAACCGTCTGTTCTTGAATTAATAACTTTGTTGGAGATACAATTATTTTCACAAATATACTTGCTACTGAACTTTTCCTTATTTTTTCTTTTCAATTTAATTTTTTTTCTTTCTATTTATTTATTTATTTATTGGTTTTTGGAGCACACCTGGCAATACTCAGGGGTTACTCTTGGCTCTGCACTCAGAAATCACTTCTGGCAGGCTCAGGGGACCACATGAGATGCCAAGAATCAAACTGGGTCCTCTTAGGTTGACTGCATGCAAGGCAAACACCTGAATGCTGTGCTATCTCTTTGCCTCCTTTCTATTTTTTTAATGTTTTCCCTCATCTTGAAACAAATGTATTATGATCAGTTATGTTAACTATGTGATGCATTTTCATTAAAAAATAAATAAAAAATAAAATAAATGAATCCATTAGTAGATGAATGATAAGCAATTTTCCCCCTAGACTGTGGGATGTCTTTTATTTTAGTCATCCTTCATTTTGTAGAAGTTTCTTAATTTGATGTAGTTCTATTTGTAGTTCACTATTTGATGTAGTTCTATTTGTTTCACTTTGCTTCCACTTGATTGACCATTGGCATTGAGTCATAAGAGTAGCCTACGAATTCAATGTTATAAATGTTTCTGCATATATAATATATGGATTCAGGTCAGATATAATGTATAGCAATTAGAATTTTTCAAAAATTCCATGGATAATAATTCATCTTAAGGTTATAAATTTGGAACGAATCAAAATATAACAACAAAGTTATTTGTTGTAAATTTTTAAATAAATACCAAAATATAAAATAAGTGTTTATTTTAAAAAGTTATATGGCCGGGGCGATAGCACAGTGATAGGGTGTTTGCCTTGAGCGTGGCTCACTCAGGACAGATCGCAGTTCGATTCCTAGTATCCAATAGGTTCCCCAAGGCAGGAGAAATTTCTGAGTGCATAGCCAGGAGTAACCCCTGATTATCACCCAGTGTGGCTCCAAAACTAAAACAGTTATAGGTTGAAATATGTACTACTACCATATATTGTAATATCATGTGTTAATAAAAATATGATGTGAGGCCCAAGAAATAGTCCAGGGATTAAGATACATACTTTGCCTATAGTGAACCCAATACAATACTTGACAATATGTTATCCTCCGAGCACCTCTAGTTATGACCCCCAACACATACCTTGGAGAAGTCACTAAGCACTGTTGGGTATGACTCACTTAACTCCCCTCAAAATTAAAAAGTAAATTAAAAATATTATGAAAAATATTTAAAATTGACTAAAACATAGAAATGTAAAAAAAACTTTTGTAAAATGAATACTATTGGTCAGATGCATAAACGAAGTATACACAAATAGTATTTCTAATTTTATAAACAAAATATCTGATATATATGAATAATACCATCAAGATATCTATCATAGTGATAATTAAATCTTGGGAAGCTAAAGCAATAGTATAGAGTAGGTAATGATTCCTTATGATTCTTTAGAAAAAGTGTCAGATGTAAGCCCTCAGCACCACCAAGAATGTCTTCAAACACTCCACCCCAAAAAATCAAAACTTAGCTCTTAGTATTTTCTCTTTGACTTTCTGTTTTTTCTAATAAATTAAATTATTTATGTGTTAAGATAAATATTTATAAATGTTTGCATATATATCTATATGTATCTATATATGAGACCCATAGATAGTTCAGTGGTAGAGCACCTACCTTGAAAATATGAGGCCACGGGCCGGGCGGTGGCGCTGCAGGTAAGGTGCCTGCCTTACCGCGCTATCCTTGGACGGACCACGGTTCGATCCCCCGGTTCCCATATGGTCCCCTGTGTCTGCCAGGAGCGACTTCTGAGCGCATAGCCAGGAGTAACCCCTGAGCGACACTGGGTGTGGCCCAAAAAGCAAAAAAAAAAAAAAAAAGAAAATATGAGGCCACAAGTTTGATTCCTGGCATCATCCTACATGAATAGTGAAACCCTGGTAGCATGTTGCTTGGGACTCCTGGTGGCCCAACAAACTATGTGCTCTCCAATGAACTATAATCAAGTACTCAAGCATTACAACTAAAAGTGTGTAACCTCTGCAGGCAGAGAAATCAAGTATGTAAACACCTCAACCAAGTGTATGTAATCCTCAATCACTATGATAACAACAAAAAAAGGGGGAAAGTTCATAGATTTCCAGTTAATTATCTTGAAAGTCACTAATAAATAGTGGAAATTGAAATACTTAATTAAAGGGTCAGAGAGATAGTACAGGGGTTAAAGCTTGCCTTGCATATGGCAAACCCTTGTTCGATCCTAAACATTATAAATGGTCCCTCAACAACACCAGGAGTCACTCCTTAAAAAAAAAAAAAGCCACAAAGAAATAGATAGCACATCGATAAGATGTTTGACTTGCACACAGACAATCCAGGATGGATGGTGGTTCTAATCCCGGCATTCCATATGGTCCCCCATTCCTGCCATTCTTCTGAGAGAAGAGCCAGGAATAACCCCTGAGCACTGCAGGGTATGACCCAAAAGAAAACAAATAAACAAACAAACAAACAAAAAAAGCCAAGAATAGCCTATGAGAACTACACCAATACACCAAATAATTTAGTTAAAATACACGAAACTATAAGTCTTGGAAATGTATGCACAGAAGGACAAAATTGCTAACACTGAGAAATTTTTTTAAATTCAAATATCATAAAATAATTGTGAGTCAATGCTAAAATAATTTGTAATATATATAAGATTAATTGATTGCTTATAAGTCAAGTATACATTTTATTATATCTATCAAATAACAACATAGAAATTACTTGTTATCATTCTTTTGCTGTTGCCACATATTGGCTTTAGATCTGACATAGCTAAATGGAGCATCAAACAATTATGTCTCATCTATATGATTAATTCATCCAAATGTTAGGAAATTAAAGCCACAATTTCATCTGATTCTAAAACAAGCAATTAAGCTTGTCTTCATGTTACTAATGAAATACAGCCCAACTAGAATCTAAACAGCTTCACAATGCACTGAATAAAAAAAAAAAATAGATTCAGCTCACTCAATTGAAAATGAAACTTGGTAGAAGACACCGTCCTTTAAAACAGTCTATCCAAGCTGGTAGTCACTTGCCACATGGGGTGACTCAGTATTTGAAACGTAGCCAGTCCCAATTAAGAAGTGCTAACTGGAAATGGAAAACCACATTTCAGGACTTTGTATGAAAGAAATTTTTCTCATTATGTTTGATATTTATTAAATGTTTAGATTATGATATTTGGAAACTACTCAGTAAAATACAGATTATTAAAATGCATTGTTTTTTATTTTAAATTGCTAATGTGCCTACCTAAACATTTTTATATATGTAATGCTCACATCTATGTCTCACCAGACTTCTAGTAAATTGCACTGAACTAGCAGGAATGAACTTGCCAACATCCTGATACAGATGTGTAGAGAAACAGAGAATTTCTATGTAGATGAGCATAAAAGATTCATTCATTCCTGCTCCAAATAAGCTACCCATTAGCTCAGAAAATTAGAATAAATTGCTTACCTTCTTCAGAATTGAAGTTTCTTCATCTGTAAAATAAAGCTTTTAAAATGATGGTATATTGAGAATTTAAATAATATACTCTTGTTATATAATAACAGTTATTAAATAGCAGTATTTTTCTCTACATTCTTTATTTTAGATGTTTAAAATTTTTGTTTTGCTTTGTAAATCAGAGAAGTCATGTATGCCAAATTATTTATAGTTTAACCAACTGAAAAATAAACAGTTTTTGCTTATTTGGATGAATAACTTCTTGCCTCTTTTCAGGAGTTATATATAGGTAGCTGTAATATTTTTATGGAGGAAAGAATCTATATTATAAAAATGACTCGTAGGATATTTTTAGTGTGATGGGACACATTTAGGCTGTGATCAGATGCCTAGAGTGAGCCCTGGTAGTTCTTAGGAGACCATAAGCAATGCTGAGATTGAATAGAGTTGGACACTTGTAAAGCAAGAGAGATATTTCCTATAGTATCTCTCTAGAATTGTGGCAGAGAATTATTTTGAGGAAATTGATGGGGAGATCAGATATTTCAGTAATTAGGGATCACTCCTGTCATGCATATGGGAACCATACAGAGTGCCAGAAATCAAATCCAGGTATGCTACATGCAAGAAAACCATGTATTATTTCTCTGGACCTCTGTGACATTTTTCTCTTGTTTGATAATTGACTTGTTTCTTGTTTTTGTTTTTGTTTTTTTAATAATTTTTATTAGGACCAGTGTGAATTACAAGTCTTCCCCAGTTATATTTAGGGTACATAGTGACAGTGAATTAGGGCAATTCCTAACATCAGTGTTGACCTCTCTCTACCACTGTTCCCAGCATGCCTTACATACCTCCACCCTTAGCCCCTTAAACTTCTAGTATAACAGGTCCCTTTTGTGTATTGCTTGTTGTAATTTGGGTCTCTTGATTCTGTTGTCGTTAACTTTGGGTTGGGTATTTAAGTATAATTTGGGTCTCTTGATTCTGTTGTCGTTAACTTTGGGTTGGGTATTTAAGTATGATGATATTTTATTTCCACTCAATGCTCATGAGATCACTTTGCCCCAGTATCATCCACTTCTTTTTCTCAATTTGTAGGAAGACATAGAAATATTAGGCCAAACAAGATGATTGATGTTTTATGGTTCTGTTTATTAAAAAAAATTAAAAAGCAGGCAGGATGTTATACATATAAATTAAAAAGAGAGAAAAATGGGAGGACTGACGTGGCAAGGTTTTTTGTTTGTCTGCTTTGTTGTTGTTATTTTCATAGGCATAGTAAGCACTGGAGAAATTAGAAAGTAAATTTCCTTGGCCTATGAGATACAGGGTATCTCCACCATTGAAACATACTGTCGTGAGACCAACTACAGGCTCGGGACATGCTCACTGTCAAACCCTAAGGCCTTTCTTTATGGTGCCAGAAAATGTTCTGTTCAGTCGTGGTTATCAAAGTCAGTCTTCTGTAATTAGAGATCTTGTTTTTTTGCACAGATCCCAGGAAGAAGTCTAGGATAGAGTCTTTCTTGAAGGTCCCATGAGAAGTTCTGCTCAGTGGCGGTTGTTATTGTCAGTTTTCTGTAATTCGTGCTCTTGGTTTTTGCATAGATACTACAATGAAGGGTCTTCTGATTTTATCTCACTGTTAGGTGGTGAGGTGGGGCAACCTGACCTTAGATCAAGTTGTTGCTACTTCCTCGTTGTTAGGTTGTCAGATGAATCCTTGCACCTTGTGCTGAAGTGGTATTAGGTACTTCCGGGGGTATGGCATGATTTTTTATTGCAATACAACCTATTACCATTATATGTATCATTACAAATAATGCATTTAAGGACCGGAGCACAAATTTTGCATTCAGTAGCTCTGGGTTCAATTCCAGCCACTGTACTGATTCTGGGAGCTGAATCACTATGTTTAGTGCAGCCTCCAGCTCAGTCCTGAGTAGCCCCAAATTTTTTAATGTTTTGCATCACACCCAATGGTATTTACAGGTTACTCCTGGCTTGGCAATCAGTAATAATTCCTAGAAGGCTTAGGGACCAGATGGGATACCAGGAACTGAACCCAGGTTGGCAGCATGCAAGGCAAATATACTATCACTCCAAAACCAAATTTTAAAAATTATTATATGTAGTTATTAATTATTACAGGGTGGTATGTCATTAACTAGATGTGTCATAGCTAATTATGCTAACTCCCATTTGCTGTGTTTTTTTTAAGATAAAAACTGTTGAATAACCTTGAAATCACTATTTACTTCACATCTATGGTTATTTTCCTTAAGATTACTCATAAAGGGAAAAAGATGGCTTACATTCATAAAACAATGTGATCTTATTAACCAATATGTCAACCAAACTAAGGAAGGTATGAAAACTGAGTGGCTATGTGAGCCATAGCAAGTACCCAAAACACTTAGGACATAGTGGTAATGCTGGTGGCTTACAATAACAAAGTCAATACCATTTAGGTGACTTTTGGAAAGATTATAGGTGATATTATCACTTAAAAAGAAATCAGAGTTTTTGCCTAAATGTCAACCTTAATAAACAGTGAACTTTGGTCAGTGAACATATATGGCTAAATGCTGCCAGAAACAACACTGGAGATACAGCTATGACTGATGTAGTCTCTTACAAAGACACAGGCAAGGTAAAGCTCCCAAAGCTGAGCTATCCTGGGAGGTTGAAGTCACATACAGGAAGGTTCATTAAATACTATAACAGTTTTTTTAAAAAATGTATACACAAAATACATCTCTTGGCATCCTAGCTCTTGAACCATTCAATTTTTATTCCCAACTATTACTATAATTAATGAGCCACCAGTTCTTATTCCTCCACTTTTATTGGATTATTGTCAGCAGCATTAGCATGAGTTCTCTCTCTAATTTTAGGCAGAAAAATAGCCAAAGAAAAGACAAAATCTTGCAATATTTTCTTCTCTTCTTTGCAAAATAAATTCTCAAAATATTTGTCTAGATGCACCACATACTCTTCTACCTATCCAGTAGGCTACTTACACAATCTCTTTAACTTCTGGCTTACTCTTCCAACCATTCAGAAGATTTTGACCTCACAACTAACATATCTAGGGCCTTTTTTAATTTAGAAGAAGATTCCATTCCTTGGGTTCTGGCAGACACAATTCCTAATCTTCTGTTGTTATTTTATTAGTATGTCATTTTCACATCTACTGAATAATGCAGCATTAGTAGGTGTGGCCCAAAATTTTAAAAAGTGATATTTTAAATGGAAGTGAGGTGTGTGAGCCTGATCCATTTCTTCTAGTCAAGGAGCCCACCACAACATGTAAAATCAGCACCACATTACTATGGTAAAAATTGGAAAACAATGCAGAACTCCACCACACCTTGTGAATGAAGATGCTAGTTCTAAAAACCTAATCAACATCAGTCACCTACATAATCTCTCTGGTCAAGTCTGTAGAGAGGAAATATTAAGGCTGTACAAAGAACTCAAAGAAAATATGGGATGGACAGCCCTTAATACTCAAGAGGATAGAGTGTGAGCTAGAGGATACACTGCATAACACCTCAATTCAGCAGAAAATATTGGAAAAGAGTTTTAAAATAAATGAGCATAAGATGGAATAAATCCTGAAAGTAAGCAGAAAACAATAGACATTTGGGATAATTTTAAGAGGAACTATGTAAGAACGAGATAAAATATTTTATAAAACTAATATTTATTTTTATGGGTTTTTGTCTTCTAGAGACATTTTAATGCACCTGGAATTTTGGAAACATTAAACAAGAAAATGATCTAAGCCTATTTTCCATTTGTCCTAATGTTATTTTAGAATAGTCCCATCTTTCTCCCTTTGACTGATATCTTTCCCTTTATAAAATATTTATTAATATTAATTTTAATAGTTATCTTTCTATTTTATTGTTTTATTTTATCCTATCCTGTCTGCTCATATTTCACAGACATGTTTCTAATTAATTTTGGTAATAAAATACATATTATATATAACTGCACTGCTATCTATTATTCATTTTAAACTTTTGGCTGATTTCACACTTCTTTAATAAGCTTAATATTCTTAAAAAAAACTTTGAAATAGCACTGCAGAGATAGCATGGAGGTAGGGCATTTGCTTTGTATGCAGAAGGACAGTGGTTCAATTCCTGGCATTGCATATGGTCCCCTGAGCCTGCCAGGAGCGATTTCTGAGTGTAGAGCCAGGAGTAACCCCTGAGTACTGTTTTTGGGTGCGACCTAAAAACCAAAACAAAAAGAAACTTTGAAATTATTTTAATAATTCTTCTATGCTATCATATTAAATTGACAAATTAACTTAATTATTCATAGATATTTTGAAATCAAATTAAATGTTGTATAAAATTAGGACAATCAGAGGCCAGATCAGTGGCACAAGCAGTAGGGCGTTTGCCTTGTTCATACTAACCTAAGACAAACCGCAATTTGATCCCTTAGCATCCCATATGGTCCCCCAAGCCAGGAGCGATTTCTAAGTGTATAGCTAGGAGTAACCTCTGAGCGTCACTCGGTATGATACAAAAACAAACAAAACAAATTAGGACAAAGAAAAATAAAAGTTTATTGACTTTTAAGATATTTATGTGGTCTCATTGCCTGTGCAAACCCAAGAATGAGGCAGACTTCTTTTTTTTTTTAATTTAATTTTATTGAAACCACTGTGATATATAAAGTCCTTCATAGTTGGGCTTCAGATATACAATGAATCAATCCCACCTCCAATTGTGGATCTTCCTCCACCATGTTTCCAGAGTGTACCCCAACCACTGCCCTTTGCCCCCTAGCCTGACAGTATAGCAGGCCCATTCTTATTATTCCTCTCCTGTGGTCAGTTTTCATTCATTCAGAATACAACCAATAAAAGCAACCTCAACTGTTTTCTCAGTACATTTACAGAGCACAAAAGGAAATACTACTGCTCATAAGTATCCCATAAAAGCATTCCCCAAATTTGTTCCATCCTGTCCAAGTCATTGTGATGTCAGGAATGAGATTATACTAACAGTTACATATCCTACCTAGGGTATCCTTATGGATCTAGATGAATCATTAGAATCCAAATAAGCAAGGCAATACCAACTGAGGGGAATTAAATTCATTGATGGCATTAACTGTGGTGTTCATTGTCTTTAGCCCAGTGAAAATGTCTTGTAATTTAAAATCATCTCCCAGTTATTTCAACCTTACAACAAAACAATATAAGTCTGTCTATCTATGCAAACAGTCACTTATGTGGATGTGTACAAATATTTATACACTTCTAATATATTCCACACAATCTAATAACTAGAACGAACAGGTAAATGACTATATCAAAATAAAAATAGCTAATATCAAACTAGAAGTTCAATCTATATAAGAATTGAACAAATAATTTATGGTTTTTAGATAGAACAGTAAATTCATGTCTTACAATAAATTCATGTGACTTATACACCAATCATAAATGGCTGATACCTACCAGTCTATTAAAAATAGTCCAAAAAATACATTACTCTCTTCTCAATAAAACTACTCTTGACACCTCATTTAGCTTTTATCAATTCTCGCCATTCATTGTTCACATATTTATAAATGTCTCTTTGATATTTGCATGTATAAGCAGTAAGGCAAGAGTACACCTCCTCATTCCCAGCATTTCCGTGAGTTGTACAGTGACCTTTGAGGAACACTACAACTAACTAAGTATAACTTTCAGTGACAACATATTCAAACAATACAACAAAGCATATGTGATCTCTGGCCAAAGCAACAATATTAATAATTGAAAGGGCAAGTGGAATAGAGTATAAGTTTAAATATATATGTATATGTATATATATATATATATAGAAATAGGTTAAAAAATATCTGTGAATGGTTTTAGTGGAAGGAAGGCATCATAGACTTCATTCTAAGGCAAGCTCCTCTTGTTTAGATTCTGATAACCTAGACACTATACTCTCAGACAACTCTCTTAGAAAGAAAAGAAGTTATCTGAAACTTGCTTGGGGAAGAAAACTTGCTTCAAATGAATCAAATTCATCTTTTTCACAACTGCAATCTGTTTACAACTATATACATACACCAACTCCAATAAAAAGCTTTAAAGAATACCTTCCCACTCTTCTTGAGGAGGCTCAACAAATTCTCTTTAACAACTTTATTTCTCCTATAGACAGTCATAAAACTTGCCTGGCAGAAACAGACAGACTCTCAAGTCCATTGGTTGAGACCCTGATCTCATACTACAAAAAAGTTTAATTCTGGGTCCAGAGAGATAGCATAGAGGTAGGGCATTTGCCTTGCATGCAGAAGGACAAATTCTGGCATCCCAAAAGGTCCCCCCTTGAGCCTACCAGGAGTGATTTCTGAGTGTAGAGCCAGGAGTAACCACTGAGCATTGCTGGGTGAGACCCAAAACCAAAACAAAAATATTAATTCAAACTGAATTAAAATAGATGTTTGAAAAGTAGAGGCCTTGATAGTAAACCTGTTTCTATCATTGAGGAAAATAGGCAGGATGCTCCCATATCCTCAGAGAAATTTTTAATGATAGGACTTTACTGTCAGAAAACAAAGGGAACTATGTCAAAGAGAGAAAGCTTGTGTACTGTGAAAGAAATGAGGCCTAAAATAAGACACCCTAATTATAGAAAGAAAATATCCGTACATCATACATCATAGAAAGGGCTATTCTCCGAGATATATATAGTGCTCTGAAAGCTCAATGAAACAAAACAAAAAGCCACATCAAAATTGTGGAGAAGCTGAATAACATTTACCTACACAACTATGAAGACAGCCAATGGAAATAGGAAGAGTTCATCCTCACTAATTATTAAGGAAATGCAAGTCAAAGTCAGGAAATAGTAAAAGTTAAAGAGATGTAGCAAAAAAGGAATTCTCATTCATCTCATTCCTTCACTTCCATCAGAGAGGGAAGGGACTCTTACTTTAGTTCCTGAACTAAAGTTTGGAGATGTCTTAAAAAGCTAAAATTATATAGCCTTCTTAGGACTCTGGTTCTGCTGCTCCTGGCATCTACCCTAAAATTACAAATATATCTACCTATTTGTATACATACAAATCTAGATTCATGACAGAAATATTAACAATAGTCAAGACATGTCAACGACCCTAAGTGTCCAACATCAAATGAGTAAAGAAACTAATTTAAATACATAATGTCATAGCTCTGAGAAAAGATGAAATCTTTAGTCTGCTGCAACTTCAAGCAATGCTAAATGAAGTGACTAAAAAAGAAAAAGTAGTGCTCGCTTCGGCAGCACATATACAAAAATAGGAACAATACAGAGAAGATTAGCATGGCCCTTGCACAAAGATGACATGCAAATTCGTGAAGCATTAAGAAAAAAAGAAAGTACAAGATGATATCATTTATATGTGGAATATAAAAAAGCAAAGCAAGGGATTAGACAATCTTAATGGAAATAAATCCTGAGGCCAATAAGATTCTGATAAAAGGATGCCAGCAGGTGGCAGGGAGATAGGGCCAGAATCTTTGGGACATTTAAGGATGGAAGGATCTTGACACTGACAGGGGACATGGTGTACTTCTACAGCAAGTATTAAATAATTGCATTGCTACTATTATGAATATATCAATTAAGAGGGCCAGGCGGTGGCATTAAAGGTAAGGTGCCTGCCTTGCCTGCGCTAGCCTTGAGCGAACCGTGGTTCAATCCCCCGGTGCCCCAAATGGTCCCCCAAGCCAGGAGGGACTTCTGAGCGCATAGCCAAAAGTAACCCCTGAGCGTCACTGGGTGTGGCCCAAAAACCAAAAAGAAAAAGAAAATATCAATTAATAAATAAAAAAGAAAAATAAGTGGGGCCCGGAAGATAGCATGGAGGTAAGGCGTTTGCCTTTCATGCAAAAGGTCATCGGTTCGAATCCCGGTGCCCCATATGGTCCCCCGTGCCGGCCAGGAGCAATTTCTGAGCATGGAGCCAGGAGTAACCCCTGAGCACTGCCGGGTGTGACCCAAAAACCAAAAAAAAAAAAAAAGAAAAAAGAAAAATAAGTTTATACATTAAATTAAATCTTTAACAACGTTTGAGATGGGGAAGAAATAAAGAATGATTTTTTTTTTTGGTTTTTCGGGCCACACCAGTTTGATGCTCAGGGGTTTCTCCTGGCTAAATGCTCAGAAATCACCCCTGGCTTGGGGGACCATATGGGATGACGAGGGATCTAACCACGGTCCTTCCTTGGCTAGCGCTTGCAAGACAGGTACCTTACCTCTAGCACCACGTCATCGGCCCCACAATTAGATTCTTAAAGTAAATGAATGAGTTAGCATTTTACTTTGAGCTTCAATTAAAATATGATCAGTTGATTCATTATAATGATATAGTATTAACTTTGCCGATCTTTATGGCAAGGGTGAAAAAAAGAAATAAAAGGCAGAATATGAGAGACCAAAGGGACTTATAGAATGCCAAATTGTATTTGTGTATGAGAAACTTATGATTCTTCCCATGGAAATAGAGAGAAACAGTTAGACTTAGTGGTTACTTAGGATTTCTTACTGTTCTCCTCTGAGAGTAGTGAGAACAATAAAAATTGTACTTAAGGAGCTTTGGTTGAGAAGAAGCAAAAGCAAATAATTCCATGTGGTTGAATTTAATATTTTCCTTATTCACTTCTTAACAGTAGTGATTTTCATATAGAATTTCATTCATAGGCAATACATCAAGAAATATAAACAATACAAATATTTGTCATATTTACTTTCTTCTCTTCCAAAGAAAGAACATTTACTTTTTTTGTTTTTGTTTTGGGGCCACACCCAGTGAACTCAGGGGTTACTCCTGTCTATGCACTCAGAAATCACTCCTGGCCAGGTGGAACTTATGGTATGCTGAGGGATCGAACCACAGTCAGTCCTGGGTCAGTCCTGTGCAAGGCAATTGCCCTTCCACTGCACTACTGTTTGGGCCCGGGTTTGTAGACTTTTTTTTTTTTTTTGGTTTTTGGGTCACACCCAGCAGTGCTCAGGGGTTACTCACTGCTCTAGACTCAGAATCGATCCTGGCAGGCTCAGTGGACCATGTGGGATTGGAAACAAGCTCCTCTGCAAGCAAGGCAAATGCTCTACCTCCATGCCATCTCTCTGGCCTGTTTTGTAGATTTTTAAAGAATATATATTTTTGCTGCGAATCCATGGCTGCCTAGTGGGGCTGACTGTGAAGAACTGTGAGTCCTGTCTCTGTGTTTATGTGTCCTCTCCTGTCGTCCAGACCACGGGGGAGTGGGCCAAATTGGGTCAAAAAAAAAAAACTCGCTCTCCCAGAGGTCCATTCTAGGACGAGAACGACCAGGGACACTGCATTAACATGAAAACAGGCAAGAAGCGGGTACTTTGCAAAAGCCAGGTCTCCTGTTTGTGACTTCAGGCTGGGTTTTTCTGCAAATCCAAGCCTGCCTAGTGGGGCTGACTGCAAAGAACTATGAGTCCTATCTTTGTGTTTATTTGCCCTCTCCTGTCTTCTGGACCTCGTGGGAGTGGGCTAAAAAGAGGCTGCAGAAGAGCACTTAGCTCCGCTTCGCTATGCGGCTGTGAGCTCTTTCTAAGGAAAGAACATCATTGCAACAAGAAAAGAAAAAAATCACACAAAGGAATGTGCTGGATCACTGAAGCCCAGCATTTCTATCTGGACAGTCGTCTCTGCTGAGTGCCTAGGCCCAAGATTTGATCCTTTGAGAGGCCTCATCCATGGAGGACTCCATTCCCTTGTAGGCAAATCAACACAACCAGAAAGGGCAGAACCAGAGGAGTGTGGCTGTGCACAAAATTTAGCCAATGAATACCACCGCAACATGTAGAAAAACACACAATACTAGAGTGACAATGGGGAAACAATGCAGGCCAACGTCAGACATAGAGAACGAAGATGACAATCTGATGACCGGATAATGACCAACGAACTAATCAATCTCTCAGATAAGGACTTTAGAAAAGCAATATGACAGATACTGAAAGAACTCAAAGAAACCATGGACCAAGTTGAAGAGAACACTAATAAGAACCAAGAAAATATGATGACAGAAATCACAAAACTCCAAACTGAAATAACATGCCAACTAACAGGCCTGAAAAACTCAGTAAATGAATTGAATGCCACCATGGATAATGTCAACACCAGGGTAGAAGAAGCTGAGAATAGAATTGGTGCTGTGGAAGATGAGATAAATAGCAACTCCATACAGCAGGAGAGATT
>PVKC010027887.1:0-15614 GCA_004027635.1 Crocidura indochinensis
GCTTTTTATTTTTGTTTATGCAAATATAATTTGAAAATATCTTTTCAGGAATCATTTTACTGTCTTGGATTATTGTGAGAAAATATAAACAAAAACAAAAACAAAAGCACAGCAACAACTTTCTGGGACCAGAGAGATAGCAGAGCGGTAGGGCATTTGCCTGGCATGCATCCAACCTAGGTCTGACTGTGGTTCGATTCTCAGCATCCTATAAGGTTCTCAGAGACTACCAGGGGCGATTTCTGAATGCAGAGCCAGGAGTAACCCCTGAACACTGCCGGGTGTGACCCCCAAAAACAATCAACCAAATAAACAAACAAATAAACCTTTCTAAGTTTTACTTACTACATGTCTACTTAGTAAATATTAAAATAAAGTGAAATAAAGTGGTAATAAAAATATGATTAATTCCTGGGGCCAGAGCAGTGGCACTGAGTTGTAAGGCTTCTGCCCTAGGAGGGACCACAGTTTGATCTCCTGGCATCCCATATGGTCCTCCAAGCCAGGAATGATTTCTGAGTGCATAGCCAGGAGTAACCCCTGAGCATCATCAGGTGTGGCCCCCCAAAACAAAAGAAAATATGATTAATTCCTAAATACCAGCTTTAATTATATAACTTATGCTTTTTTAAGAATAAAATATATTTTTATCAACTTTTAGATTTTTGATCAAATAAGATGACCCTTTCTTCATATGTTTTTGTGTGGATGGCTTAAAGAGGTCTCTTAAAATGACTGTTGTACTAGGCTTTAAATATTATTTCACAATATAGTAACCCATTTGTTGAACATAGAAATAACTAAAAGTTTTATTCTTCAATGGCATTATGATTAGTAAAGGACCAGTAATTTAAGTGCGGTACTAAACCAGTGGCCACGAATTTAGAAAACCTATATATCACAAATCACATATTTGTGTAGAAACAGTCTTACTCGTAGAAAATGCTGTAAATTGTCAGATAAAATATTTAATGGCTTTTACAAGTACCATTAAGCCTTAAGGCTTTCAAATCAACCAGGAATATTAAATAGATATTATCTCTCTGAAAAAAGTTAATGGTAAATTAATAGTGTTTTAGAAACAATTTGCTTCTCAAAATCAGAAAATAAAACACATTTAATTTTTTAAGTTGTTTACTTCTAAAAAGTTTATAAAAATGGTTACTTATAGGCCTCGGTACATACTTCACATGCAGAAGCCTTTGATCTCTTTCATTTCATGATTCCTTGAGTACCACTGGGAGCAACCATTGAGTCACCAAACATAACAAACCAAACAAAACAGAATATGGGGAATAAAGTCTGTGAATTTCTAAAGTAATTTTTGTGACATTGAATATATATTAAAATGTTGTCAGAAAATAAAATAATGATGAAAAACAAGAGTCACTAATATTGGCATTTTCAAGTTTGGACAATTAATTATATAGTGGAGAAAACCCAGATTGTCATTCTAGAATCATGCTTAGATATTACCAACCAAGAAGTGAAATACAGTACATTTTGCCTCATCCATTCTAATAAAACTGTTTACCAATTGGTCATCATGTGAACCATCAATTGAACCATAATGGTTCATCATGTGATATTTTACAACATTTGAATGGATATATTATTTTTATACATTGGGTAAAATCCCTGAAAATTTATGACCCTTATGCAAACAAATGGCAGTTGTAGTCTGTTCCCCCTCTCCCCTTTGAGATTTGTCTGAATGCTTATCATCAGATTTCATTAGCTTTACACTAAGGCATGCTAATGTCAAATCTTCAATCCCTTTAGTTATGGGGTCATCAAATAAACTATTGCATTGCTGCACTACCATTTCCACACTGAATAAATAGCTATTGTTCTTTATTACTCTTCCAAACAATAAAGACCTGAAAGGAAAATTTATCCTAGTAAGTTGATGCTATAGCCCTCAGCATTCTGATTCTGCCTCTTTGTATTCCTCTTTCCTTAGCCTAAGTTCTCATTAATGTCCTCCTAGCAGTTCTCTATGGTCACCTTATCAAAGTATAGAAAATCTTTCTAATAACAGTAAATAACTTAACAAATGTAGGTATATTCTGTCTGGCACTACACTAATTTTACTATGATAGTCATTAAAGTCTTAAGTTTAAAATTGGGATTTGACATTTTTTGTTAGTGTAAGTATTGAATCAGGTATTATTTTTTAATTATTTGTTTGTTTTGGAGCCATACCCAGCTGTGCTGAGAACTCACTTATGGTCCTGTGTACAAGGATCACTCTTGATAGAGCTCAAGAGACCTTATGGAATGCTTCAGGTTAAATTTGCATTCATGATCTCTAACTAAATACAGAATTCCAAGGTGGCTATGCTTCTTGAGGTGCCAGGTGAATCAACTTGTAATGCTGTAAAAAAATGCTTCCCAAATTTGAAACCATTTACTTTTAAAGTATAAATTAAATTTTAAGTGTTAAATTTATTCTGCAAACCAAGTAAATTTTCTTTTATATTTAATCACAAATTCAATTTCTCCATATATGTATCTATAACTGTTAGTAGTATATGAGAAGTTCCATGTGAAAAGTGATGTTTTCAATGATCAGCTATTGAATAACAAAATTTATTAAAATGTAAAAATAACATATATGCATATATATAAAACTACAGGCCCATTTTGACTTAACATTGGACTTTCATTTCTTCATACTTTTGTATCATGTGTAACTTCAACATATTGAGTTCCATGACAATAAGATTTTTTAAGGTATTCTTATGTATAATATTATTGTAATCAGCATAAACAATTTTAGGGGGAACTAATATTTCTAGATTTATGCATAAATTCAAAAATACTATGTTAATTTCACTACTATTTTGTTTCTATTCTGAGCTCTCTCTAATTCAGATTGCCTAACTAAACATAAATATAGATATGAGAGTTGGGATTTTGCAAAGAGTAAGCTGACAATTAGTGAGTTCTGACTATTATTTCTATTTAGAAATTAAAGATTTGAGCTATTCATTTTGTATCTGACAATCATCACTACAATTCCTTGAAATCCCAAGACTTTTCTTACAGCTTCCTCAAGGACGGCTATCATGTCTTAGCTACTGAAATGACAGATGGGATATAACATGTCATGTGATGGATAACTCTGGAGCCATAGTACTTAATCCTTCTAATACTAATAGCTGCATTATCATAGAGATTTATGGGAATGTCAGTTTCAAGTTCCCAGTTCCATTCATGGTTTTTTAAAACTTCAGCTGCAAAAAATATGCATCCATCCCATTAATTCTAATTATCATGGTTCATCTTCTCAGCAGTTTTGCACTCCGGAACCTTTCAGTGCAAATTAACGTACCAAAAAAGTGTATTAATTAATATTTGTAGCTTTTAATTTCTGCAAGAGTGTTGTCTGGAAGCAGCTGGCAGTACATGGCCGCTGCTATTGAATCTTTGCCAAACAAGTGCAGATGTAATTTTGTTATCTCTTGCTTAGTCATTTACGCAAATTAATTTGAACAATTAGCCTTTTACTGGTCCTTCATGAATCATGCAAAAGGGACCTGCCAAAAATTGCCAGTTGACAGAAAAGAATTGGTTAATGCTGTGCATTTTGTGGGAAGGTAATGCACAGTGAAGTTCAGCATTATTTTAGACTTGACATTTACCTAAATATTAGATTTTAGATTTATTTAGCACTTCTAAACTTTAGAATTTCTCTTTGTGAAGACTGTTTATTATGAAAGTTCAATCCATAGAAACTCTGTATTTTCCCTAAGAAATAAAATTTTAATGTGTCTTATATATGCAAAATTAAGTCACATTTTATGAAGAAATAATGAACTAAAATTTGCTATTTTTTCAGGTCATAAATCCTTACCTACATTAATGTTTATACGTACAGTAATGATCTATTTAACAATTAATGCCATTTTAAAGTTATGGCATAATAGAACAACAGTTTTAGTTCATTTCATAATTTCTCATATACTTTTAACTAAAGTAACTTGCAGAAGAGAGTAGTTTTAATAGTTAAAACACCTAATAATTAAATTTGAAGGTCTGTTTAAAAAAAAGAATTTAAGTAAATGTATCTAATAAAATCAAAACTTATGTATATGTATATATTGTATATATAGTTTAAGCAAATTACCAGTATCTTAAAAAAAGAAAATAGTAACAGTTAAATTTGCAATTCTTCTCTTGCAAGTAGTTTGAACTACAATAATTTTATGTTTTAATATTAATCCGATGTATCTCACTTGACAATTTTAATCACTGAATATCTTATTCAGTATTTTATACAAGTAGTTCTACATTGTTATAATGTCAAATTAGAGCTCACACACACACAAAATACTTCTTTTGTTAAAAAAAGCTAGTTTAGAAAGGACAAGACTTTCATAATAATTATAAATGCAGATTAAAAGTTATGCATCTATATATTTCAAATATTTGTGTATATATTTACCAAAAGACAACATTCTATATTTAGTTAATGTGTGTCACCTATCTTCTTTTTGTTATTTAATTAAGTCTGAAGTTAGCAACTTAAGAATATAGCTTTTTAAAAAGGAAATTGCTTTCTTCCTAGAATAAATTCATTTTAAAGATGATTCTACTTTTAAATAGTACCAATAAAATCTCTACTAAAAGTATCTTAAAATCTAAATAACTGATCACTAGGTAGGTAATAAGTCACTGAAATCTATAGACTTAATTTTCTCAAGTATAACTTCTATAACTGTAATTATCATGAAAATTTCATATTAAATAAGCAAAATATTCTAAAGTTTCATTTTTAGAAAATATTTTATTGCCCATTTAGTGTTCTCAGTAATTGTAATTCATTGTCTTGAGGACTTCAAGTAAATAAATCATGTCAAAGAAAATTTAATGTTAAAAGTATATCTATTTTGTATTTAATGGATGAATTTTTACATAAGTTTATTTTGCAATAAACAACAAACAAATCACTGTTGAAAATATAAAAATCACAATAAAGAAATACTTTTAAATCCCTTAATACTATTTTGTAAAATAATTGCATTTGACATTTGATGTATTTGCTCTCATTTTGTTCTGTTTGAAAATATCAGATTGTAAATCTATAAATATGTCAGAATATAAAAGTTTCATATTTGAAACAATTATTAATATGATTTTAACAAATAGTATTTTAATTTTGCTGCACATGTTTAATTTATCTCCAAATAATATAATATACATTTGAATGATAAACTCTTCCCTATTTCAGTCAAATTCTTTTGGTCCAATTATCTAAAATAGAGTGGTTTTCTCAAATATAATTAAATTTATTAAAATTGCTTGAATTTCCATAAAAATAAAAAAATATGTCATCTGTATTTCTAATATCAAATGTTTCTTCATAAAAAATTTCTTTTAAAAATTGCTTCATATTCTGGTTTCTCTTCAGATCGCATAAATCTTTTTCCTTTTAAAAATTGCTTCAATTTTCATAAAAGTAAGAAATATGTATCATCTGTATTTTGAATATCAAATGTAACACAATAGCAAAGTAATCTTTAATTTTATAGAGTAAAATTTAAAGTAATATATTTTTATACTTACATTTTATTATTAGTGAAAGCAAACATTTCTCCATTTCTCATCTGCTAAATAGTAATATGAAAGTCAGTGATTTTATTTTAGAAGTGTTTGCAATATATTATTGGTAAAATACTCAATAAAAGCATGAATCAATATCACACTAATTTATAATCTTTACCTAAAATCTTTACCTGAATCTATACTACTATTTAATTCAAGTTAGTGTTTAATAATAGGACTGTGTGCTTTTCAAGAGAGGATTTGTCTATATTTTTATAAAACCTTTAAAATTAATATTATCTATATATCAGATATCAGCCTATAGACTAAATATCTTAAATTACTTATAACAATATATAAAATAATTATATAATAACAATAGTTTATGCTATGGAGTTTCATTTTAACTATCTTCACTGCAAATATATATAATTTGTAATTTATATGAGACATATAGTTAAAGCCTTAATTTTAATTATGTCATAAAGTCTTTTAAAACCAAAATTAAAATATGGCAGATATTTAAACAAAAAATTGTTTTAATCCAATTATTCTAGGTTACAGCAATTACTTTCATTATTCCCTAAACTATGTACACACAGTTACTGTCACCAGCATAAATGCTATCCAATAGTTATTCAGGTAATATATTTTAAAGGCTGATATGGTTGGTATAACAAAACTGTAAATATCTAGGGAAACAAAATAAGATGAAAAAATATTCCATTGAATCTTGACTATGAAGATTTATGCATTAAAATTTCAATAACATAAATTAATTTTTATCTTATTAGAAAGCAAAGCAGACTGTAGAAAAGCATATTTAAAAAAATAAATGTTTCAATTATGAAAAGCTATTCATTCACTGGTCATATTTAGATGATTTTGTATTGAATGCATTTGCCTTTGTTTTTTTCTTGTACTTGTATGTATTTTGAGGAAAACAGACTTTGCAGGGTTTCTTCATTTTTCCCCTTCTTTTCACTTTCCTGTACTTGACAGAAACTGAATTTTTCACTTTTCAATTAGGAATCTTTATATTATTAAACCTTGTTGTGTTAAATTATTATAATACTTATTTTGTTGGATGAGTCATGTATGGTAAAATAATTTTAATGAACATTCATGTTACTCTAAATATTTGTTATTATGAATGACACTAAATCAACCTAATTATTGATAAATCTCTAAAGATGTCCAACATCCTTTTCTTAAAATTAACCCCCTTGCTAATTTTGGTATTTCAAATCCTATTTCCCCTTGTGCCTTAACAGATGCATTTTATGTATCACAGTCACTCATTATTCTCTTGTTTTTTTAGCAATGAGCATCAATACATAAACTTTTGGAATCATTTTAGAAATCATGTTTAAATAATTTATGTTTTGCCTTGTTGCCATCAAATCTACAACTACTATAGTAGCCAATGCAAGTGTAAAACATTTTTTGTGGCTTATAAATTAACTGACTCATCAGGTGAAAAAAAAATCTTCATCTGTACAGATTGAGAAAGATGAAGCTAGTCTCTCTATCACTGAAAGTTCCAGGAGTAAACTTGGCTGGAGCTTGATTAATAGTATATTAAAATCAGAATCTTCTTGGTGAGTGCTGGATAAGAAGTCTGGGGCAAATTACTTGGTTACTAGGAAGCTTTTAAATTTTAATCATAGAAGTACTTCAGTGTCATTAGAAACAAAAGAGAATGGGATCTGCAGGCAAGTTCTCTGAATTATTGTTTTTCAGGCTTTGTGCAGTGCTTTTGAGAGCCAAGCATGAGCTGCAATCGAAAATCCTTTTGCTCCCCATGACTTTGATTGCTATTATTATAATTTAATATTACATAGTATCATAGAATAAAATAGTTCATGAAAATGGAGGAAATAATGTTGAGGTAGGGGCAGGGAACATATAATGGAAATGGAATTTAAAATCAGTCCCTCAGATAAATTTAACTTTATAAATCTTTTCTCAATCTATTGCAGTTACAGTAAGAAAAAAAGGAAATAATGAAGTTTTATGACAACCAAGAAAAAAGTATAAAAGAAAGAAAATTCGTTTCATTCATAAACTTTTCCAACAGTATCAGTGAGTTAACTGCAAGATGAGAAATGTATAGGAAAAGAAAAGGTTATTTTAGCTTCAGTATATTCACATATTCAGCATATTGACAGCTTTTTAGTTTAAACTTAGAGTCACTAATAGTTTTGTTCAATTAAGCACACAAAGTGTGTAACACCCGGTGATGTTCAAGGGTTACTCCTGGCTATTCCACTCAGAAATCACTCCTGACTCAGAAGATCATGTGGGATTCTGGGGATTGAACCGAGGTCTGTCATGGATCAGCTGAGTGCAAGGTAAAAGCTCTAAGGCTATTTAGTTCTGGCCCCAAGACTTATTAGTATTACATTAAGTTAATATAATGTAAAACAGGGAAAGTTAAGCATCTTTCTTGTATACATGGATTCTTCTGAATTGTGAAGTAGTAATCATAGAAACCCAATAAAATATATTTCTGCTTTTTAAGAAAATAAATCAATTAAAAAAGAGTAGACACATTTCATATCAATGATACAGATGAAATAGGCTTCTTAGAATGTTTTCTTTCTTTCAGGGGCATTGTCTGGCAATGCTCAGCTGACCCTTTGGCAACTCCCCATGATGCTTGCTTTGAACCAGCAGTGATAGGTCACTGAAACCTCATCCCTTTCTCCCTTTCTCCTAGGCTTTAGGGAAAGGGAATTATGGGGCAGGGATCCAATTTAGGTCCTTGAATAATTAAATCATTGTGACCCTATCCCTTTGCTAGCTCGCTTAAAAGTATTTTCAACTTTATTCCTAAGTTGTACATTATGTACATTATTATTATGTGTGACTGTTTTAAGAAACACTTTCTCTTGATGATTTTTTTTTTTTTTGGTTTTTGGACCACACCCAGTGACGCTTAGGGGTTACTCCTGGCTATGCGCTCAGAAGTCGCTCCTGGCTTGGGGGACCATGTGGGAAACTGGGGGATTGAAACACAGTCCGTCCTAGGCTAGCACAGGCAAGGCAGGCACCTTACCTCCAGTGCCACCTCCTGGCTCCCTCTTGATGATTTCTTATGATGATATAGTTCCTAAAAAATGGCGCCAATATTCTTGCAACATTTAAAATAATTCAGTGAGTGATTGTAAGGCACCGAATCTTTTACTCCATAGTTTGATGAAGTACACATGCGTAATGTTCTACACTAAGTTTCACTAATTTCATCACCTATGTCTAAAATTTTCATTTTAGTATAAAGATGACAAAATAAGGAAAATATATATGACCAATTTATGAAAATAATCACTATTTAAGCATAGATATTAACTCATTCAATGAGTGAGACTATAATATACTTATCATAACTAATTACTGGACAGTAGTGACCACTTTCAATATAATTTACTAAATAGTGGTTCTAAAAAGGATTGAAAAGAGCTGGGAAATTGATGTCCTCGAGTCACATAAAGTTACTTGGTTTAAAATAAAAGCAAAACCTTACAGAAAAGTTGCCAATATGGAACACATACATTTTGGCATGGTTTTCTATACTGATTATACTTTATTGCCCTCAATTCCTTTCACCATTAAATACGTCATTCTCTATTACCTATACTGCTTTAATATAAATATCAAGATAAATAATTTAATATTATCTTATAATTTCTGTTCTGTCCTTAGATGATCCAGTTCTGAGTCAGATTGTCTAATTAGTTACATGTATATAATATCTTTCAGTAAAAATTTTGCTTTAGTATTTTACCACCTTGATTTTTTCAAGTTGATTATTTCACAAAATATCTTGTAGTTTGGATTGCCTCCTTTAATATTAGATCTAGATAATATGTTCTCACAAAGTACTGATGCTGTGATAAATTGCTTGCAGTATTTTTTGTCTGTTTCATTTTGTATATCACTTATTGCTTGTCTAAAGTATTTATTGCCAGGTTTTAGTAGTAGATATCTGTCATTCATCATCCATCATTCATCATAACTTTGCATACATACTCAGGGTATTTTTTTTAAGTTTTGGGACTATAACTGGCAATGCTTAGGGGTTACTCCTAGTTCTGTGCTCAGGAATTACTCCTGGTGATGCTTTCAGAGACAGAGTGGATACTGGGCATCAAATCCATATTGGCGGCATATGAAGCAAGTCACTTACCCATTACACAATCTTTCAGGCCTCTCAGAGGAGTTTTTAATAAATGAACAAAAACACTGCACAATTTTTATTTTAAAATTAATGATGTTTTCTAATTGAGTACTTTGAAGCTATGGAATATTCTCCTCATAATATTTTTATAATTTATGCATATATCTACTCACATTTTTATGAACTTGTGATTGTTTTAGTCAACAACTTCTTATTCATTAATATCATTTATTTTGGCATGTCTGATGGATTTCTTCAAAGTAATTTCTGTGTTCCTACATTCTTTGAACTTTTCAATTCTTTTGGTGTGGATGAAATATTGGATTCAAGATATTTTATTTATCTCTTACTTGTGCCATTACAGTTCTCTAAAATAGCCATTTATCCAAAAGACTCCTTTTATTAGTATATGATAATCTTTAAATGCCAATATTCCATTTTTCATTGATATTTGTAAATCATTGCATCATTGTCCTTAGTCTCTGTTAGTGGAAAATAATATAATAATATAATATATATAATATATATTATAATAATAAAATAATAATGACAATATATACATTTATGTATGTGCATATATACATTTGTAAACATGTACATTTCTGAGTATCAATTTTTAATTGCTTTCTGAAACTTAATTTTGGCACTTTGTTCTTATGAAAAGCCTACATGAATACATTTATTTATAGGTAAAAATTTCCCAAATCTTTTAATTTTCATTATAAAATGTACCATTCCACATTTGTTTTATATCTCAACAACAATCATGTTTGTAATCAAGGTGTTTATGTAAAAATATCAATTAACAAAAATAAAAGAGATGGAAGCCACGATGAAAACAGTTTATCCTCAAGCTCTTTCCCAAAGGACATTATATAGGCTGTTTATGTATCATATCAGTACTCCACATGTGTTTATATAATAATATATATGCATATATATATTGTATTTTGGACCAGATTTCTACTGCCTCTGTGCTCAGGAATCACTCCTGGTGAACTCAGGAGACTATATGGGATGCTGGGAATCAAATCCAGGTCAGCTACATGCAGTGCAAATGCTCTCTCTGCTGTGCTATTGCTCCAGCCTCAGTATTTCATATTTTTATTTTATGTTTTACATACTATTTTGTATGATTTGGATGGTTTTTAGGTAATCTTGTAATACAATTGTTTTTCTGTATTACTTAATGGTAACTGACTTCCATTTTATACCACTTTAGATTATGTAAGATTTCATAAGAGCTCTGTACTTTCTGATGGCAAATAGCAAAAGAACAGACTGCATTGTAAATAGTACAACTAAACTTGGGAAATATATAGTATAGATCAAGCTTCAAAGATAAAAGGTAGGGTTTTGTTTATATGCCAGTAGATTTTAGAGTGACATACCTGTGGACACATCTCTAGTTTTCCAAGAAAACTTGCAAATATTTTTGAGGAGGAACAGTTAGTATGAGTAGTTAAGGGACATAAAATGAAAACATATATATGCTGCTTTGATGGAAAACAGAAAATTCAACGCACAGTTTTTTTTTATTTATTACAATGAGACGAACAGTGAATGTACTTCAAAGAAAAACTCATTGTGCATTTGTGCATTCTGCATTAATCAAATGTACTTCAGAGAGAGGTGTGTGGTTATTAGTGAAAAGAGATTGGAAAGACTGTCTAGGTCAAATAAATATCAAAATTAGATAATATGCTTTATCCCATATAGAGGCTCTTATAATCTGTAAGTTTATATTTTTCTTTATTAATCCAAAGAGTAAAATTTGTGAGAGATGAAGAACAAGCAAAATGTTATTGAAATATAGGTAGGTTATTTTATTATACCAGTAGTAATGTTATTGTTATTATTCCATATCTAATACAAGTCTACCTTCTTGCATTTATATTTTTAATATATAAATAGATATTTACATGACATTTATGCATGTGCAAAGTTATATACATTCCTACCAATGCTGTCATTAAAAATCTATTACTACAGTGTTTATTTTAGTTATTTTTTCATATTTAAATGTATCCTTATAAAATTATAACATCTATAATCCTAATCATTATATTTATTTGTTTGAATATCTGTATTAATATATATAAATAACCACCTCCACTTGATATAGTATGTATTATTTTTGTTAAGGGAATTTAAAATTTGCCTTGTAAGCCCCTTGCTTCCAGTCACCTGTATTTTATTCTTTTTGTGCTACACTCAGAATCATTTCTCTTACCTAGCTTTATTATTATATAAAATTACTCATGATTTAGCAGGATCTTAGGGAAATGAATCAAAGAATGGTGCATTCTAACTTCATTAGTGTGTGAATATTATATATATGCAAGCTAGTTGTATATTACTATCAAAGACAAAAATAAACTTATATATAACATAAAAATTTGAAATTAAGAATATAGAAAAAAGCAGCATGATGTACAAATTTAAGAGAAATTTGAGGTTATTGGGTCCTCATATTATATAAGGGTCAGGCCCTCATGCTTTGTAAGTGTGGGACTCAATTTGAGTCTCATCACTGAATGCCCCCTAAGAGTTCCATCAAGAATAACACTGAACTCCCTGAATAGCACACAGGATTTGATCAGAGATGCATTTTAAAATCCTATAATTGAATTATTTTCTATGCTGACCAAGTCTGGTAATATAGAGTTCAGACATATGTCCAGCATGCTGACATATGATTGAAATTTGAGATAAATTCCACAAATACTAATTTTAAGCTATTTTGTACTGAAGACATAAGTAGTACTCTATTTAAAAAAAAGTAATGTATTATACTGTACTTCTACACCTCTAGATAAATTTAATTTGGTTACTTTGAAATATTCACTTTGCTTATGGGTTTAATTGCACAATGTAAAATGACAAAGTTTTCTTAAACTTGATAGTTATACTTGCAACTTCAAAGTTTGGGGCATAATTGACCATGGGTAGTTGCAAATGTATTACAGTTATTTCAGTTAAAGGATAAAGAAAAATCCACATTAAAAAATAAGAAGTTATTTAGATTAGAATGAAAGATTCTCCTGGAATAAAGATATATGTCTAAATCTAATACTATATGTCAATGCAGGTCATTAAAAATCATGAAGTAGAACTACAAAGATAAACAAGTTAGGATTATTTGTAAGGCTCTGTTCTCTACATGTAAGAATTAATTTGGCTGATAGGAAATGAGTGTCTTGTATTTGATGTCTGAATTTTTTAATCAGCATTTTCTGAACATGGTTTCTCATTACAACAATAACCACAGGATTAATTATCACCCTGAGAATTGTGACAGTGGCATTTTGAATTGTACTTGTAACCCTGTGGCACAAACCTTTTCTTTTTTAATTTTAAGAAAGTTATTTGCATTTGGGGAACATTTGATTCACTTGGAGAAAGAGATACTATTAAGTTATTGGAGTTAAATGATGGGGAGAAACATTTTAAAAAACATTACGTTCACCACTGGCCATCCTTTTTACAGTTTTAATTGACCAGTTAAAGAAGAGAATAATTAACGGTATCAGTGTGGATGCTTATGTCAAATGGATAGTTCAATTAGAGCATTTGCTGGTTTCTTCTCAAACTCTCTACTCTAGCAGATAGAATGTTGTAAGGAATAATACTGCTAATTACCTTTCCAAAACAATATCCTTCACTAGCTCAAGTGCAACAGATTAGATGTAAGGCATTTAATGAGAATGGCACAGCATACTGGATTTTAATTTTAGTTTATTTGATACATGCATGGTAGGCAATGATATAATTGAGAAATGACTGTGTTGCTAATTGATACTAATGGAGGCAAAATATAGATGTTTGGGTATCATTATTTTTATAGGAATTAGAAACAATGTTTAGGAAAATAATTAACATGCAATTTCTTATATTTTATTAAATTTTTAGAGTACCTCCTGCTTATCATTATATAGAAGATTGTTTAAAAGAAAAAAATTTAAAGTTCTGAAATTACAGGTACATTTATTACAGGTAGTTAGTTTTTGATTTTATAATGCACATTGTGGCATCATGATTTAGAAAATTATTAAAATGTTGTAAGTGAATACTATTCTACATCTAACATTGCTGATTTTAGTAAATTCCAGAATAAGTCATCTTGTTTTACTTTAATATTTTGTATGTTTGGGGGCAGAACGTTACATACCATACTTCTACCACTAACAATGTGCCAGAAAAGGAAAGCAATCTTAATTATTCTATGCTTCTTTATCATTCTATGCTGTTTTATTATGTTTCTATGTAAGACTGTATCAGAGCAATAGTTTTCAGTCTTCTGGCCTACTCCAAAAATAATACATTTACCGTGCAACTAGCATATTTTTTGTTTGTTTGTTTGCTTGCTTGTGTTTTTTTTGGTCACATCCGACTGTGCTCAGGGGTTACTCCTGGCTCTACGCTCAGAAATCCCTCCTCGCAGGCTCAGGGGGACCATATGGGATGCCAGGATTCGAACCACCATCCTTCTGCATGCAAGGCAAGCGCCTTACATCCATACTACCTCTCCAGCCCGCAAATAGCACATTTTAATGTAAACGAATAAATATCTAAAAGATATTTTGCCGCAATATATTATACACTGATGCATACATTTAATATATATTTATAGACAATGCTTGTTATGCTCATTAAATAAATATTTTTCAGTCTTCAGTTAGAAATATATTAGTTTACATACCTATTGGTGGGCAGGTATGAAATGAGAGATGATTGACAGATTGCATTAATTAGCTACAATTATAACACAAAACAAATTATAGAGCATTTGAGAACTTGTTGCTTTCTTTCAAGAATATTTCTTAAGGGGTTGGAGTGACTGCAAAGCATTAAGACGTTTGCTTGCATGCGGCCTTTCTAGAATGGACTTTGTTTCGAACCCCCAAGTCAGGAGCAATTTCTGAGAGCATAGCCAGGAGTAACCCCTGAGAATCACAGGATATGGAGCCCATAAAGCAAAAAAATTTTTTCTGTTAAAATATTCCATACATAATTAAATATTTTAAATAGTAAAAGATTTAAGTGAAAATAAGTCATTATAGGTTTGATATAAAATAATTTTAAATATTTGGCATAGTAGATTTTGCTATTTTGTAGTTTTATGTGTTTATGTTTATATTTTATTGATAACATACAAGAATTTATATTGCTTTATGTATACTTTTAATAAAATGTCATAACACTATTTTAATATTTTATATTATGAATAAATTTAAGGGGATTTCCAGTTTTATACTTAGGTTTAGTCAAAATGTTTTAAGCCCTACCTGAAGTTAAAAGTAGACTACAGAGATCAATACAAAAATCAATAGCATTATCTTCCAAATCATAAATGAATTAGTTCTAAATATTAAATGTTTGACTAAATTAAAGGCAGTAAATGGAAATTAAATGTTAAATAAACTAAAAGTGGTTCAAGATAGCATAAAACATCACTAATCATCAGAGAGATGCAAATCAAAACAACCATGAGATACCACCTCACACCACAGAGATTGGCCTACATCACAAAGAATGAGAATAATCAGTGCTGGCGGGGATGTGGAGAGAAAGGAACTCTTATCCACTGCTGGTGGGAATGCTGTCTAGTCCAACCTCTATGGAAAGCAATATGGAGGTTCCTCCAAAATCTGGAAATTGAGCTCCCATTCGACCCAGCTATTACACTCCTAGGGATATACCCTAAGAACACAAATATTCAATACAAAAACCCCTTCCTCACACCTATATTTGTTGCAGCACTATTCACAATAGCCAGGCTCTGGAAACAACCAAGATGCCCTTCAACAGACGAATGGCTAAAGAAACTGTGGTACATATACACAATGGAATATTATGCAGCCGTCAGGAGAGATGAAGTCAT
>PVKC010027888.1:0-15615 GCA_004027635.1 Crocidura indochinensis
CAGTCTCTTTCCTGTGCTCTGCATCCATCCTGGGTCTGAACTCTCTGCTTGCTGCATCTCACTTCTCCCTCAACCCAGGCAACCCCTTAATTACCAACCATAGACCCCTCCCTGCTGTGGGAGGGTCTCACCATCCAGGTGAGATAGGCAGAAAGTTGAGGGAGGGGTAACATCTATCTTGGAAGCATTTTTCCTGGGCCAGAACGATAGCACAGCAGTAGGGCTTTGCCTTGCACACAGTCAACCTGGGAGGCGGGGCAAGTTCAATCCCCCATATCCCGTATGGTCCTTGAGCCTGCCAGGAGCTATTTCTGAGCACAGAGACAGGCGTAACCCCTGAGCGCCGCTGGGAGTAGGCCCCTCCACACACAAAAAAGGGCATCTTTTCTTCAGCTTCCTTTTCTTTTCTCTTCCCTCTTCTATCAACATTCTTCATTCTCACACTCCTCTCCTCACAAATAGGCAAATTCTCAGCTAGACCTTGGTGGTGGTGGGGAGAATGGCTGAGTCAACTTATTTATACTGAAGTGTGAATGACTCATATTTCTTGCCTTGACTCTTCCAGTGGTGGTTTAGATGTGAAAAAGGAGCTTTTGGTTGTTGGATAAGTTGGCAGTGTGAGGAAGAGAAAAGAAATAAAGAAATTCTTTATTTTCCCATGTCCCTAACATTTGCCAGACTCTAAGGTGATGATTTCAATTTCACGAAAAAACTTTTAAAAACAAACAGGAAACAGAACTGCTTGGTCTTTACTCTGGACTAGCAAGTCCCAGAATCTCCAGAATGGAGACCAGGAATGTAGACTTTGTTGTTGTTTTTGGGCCATCACTATGCTCAGACGTTACTCCTGGCTCTGTGCTCAGGAAACACTCTTGTTGGTGCTCAGATATGGGATGCTGAGGATTGAACTCAGGTTGACTGTGTGCAAGGCAAGCAATGTGCTGTGCTAGCCACTGTTCTGTCACTCCAGCCCCATGGAATGTAGAGGATTTTTTTTTGTTTGTTTTTTTTTTTTTGGTTTTGGTTTTTGGGTCACACGCGGCAGCACTCAGGGGTTACTGCTTGCTCTACACTCAGAAATCGCTCCTGGCAGGCTTGGGGACCATATGGGATGCTGGGATTTGAACCACCATCCTTCTACATGCAAGGCAAATGTTTTACCTCCATGCTATGTTTCCGGCCCCTGGAAGGAAGAGTTTTTTTTTTATAACGGAGATCATATGTGCAAGTTTGTGAAATCCCTGATTCCTTCCGTGAGGCCTGTGTTGTCAGTGCAGGGGGTTGGACCAGCAGCCCACAATTCACCCTGCGACTGTAGCTGGGGGTGAGGATGGGCGGGTGCAAGGTTGTGTCATGGGCCAAGGGCAGTCTGTGCTGGGGAAAATGTAGGCTGAAGCATCCTTGGGGGGTGTCAGCACCTGTGCGGAAGTCTTGTTCACAATGGCTCACTGGGAATAATTATTGTGCTAATTATGAAGATTGCCCAGGAAATAAGATCTAGTTTGTATTCTACCCCTCCAAGGCCATCCACAAACGCCTGCCTGGCTGCTTCCTGGGTTAGTCGGAGGCTCTGTGTGTGTGTGTGTGTGTGTGTGTGTGTGTGTTTGTGTGTGTGTGAGAGAGAGAATGTATGTATATGAATGTAAGTACATGTATCTGTGCATATGTGTGTCAGTATGTATTTTATGACACTATATGTATGACATAGGGTATATTACATGACACACATGTCAGTGTGCATATGTGTTAGTGTGTCGTCATGTGTCAGGGCTCAGAGCTCTAGCACCCTCATTTATATCACTTAGTAACTCTCCTGAGCATCTCCCAGCTCCTTGGTGCTCCTCTGGCTGATCCTGATCTGGACTTGTTCATTCCTTGCTGGTACCTGACCTGGCACCAGGCAGGGAAGGGAGGTGTTGTGGAACCTCTGGGTGGGGTTCCAGAGACAGTGTCTTCCACATCTTCCCAAACTCAGCTATGACTCGTTAAATTCCTCCCTGGGTCACACCATCAGAGGACGAGTATCTGGAGTGGCTGGACTAGAGGGTCTGCCACTTCACAATGGCTGTTGGTTCTCCTCTGCTGGGGTGCCCGAAGCTTCAGTTACTGAGGTCTGGGCTCCACCACGAGTAAGGGAGACTTGAGTGTCCTTGAAAGGCTGGAGGCACTCTAGCCTGGCCCCAACACCACAACAACGGGTAGGTCCTGAGCAATGCAAGTTCTAACCTAGGACAAACAAAAAGCAAAATAAATAAAAAGAAGGTAGAGATAGAAAAGTGCCCTTTGGAAGAAAACTGGGGAAATGCACAAATAATTCAGTTTCACCCTTTTCTCCCATCACATACAGAAATGGTCTGAAGGTGAATCCAAGATCTAAGTTCTGAAGAATATTATACATACGGGGGAATCTTCTGGCATTCTATTTGGCTGATTTCTTGGCTGTGACAATAAAAGCCCAGGAAAGAAAAGCAGAAATAAATACATTGTGTTGTGTGGAAATATGTTCTATCAGATGACATCATTGAAAGTGTGAAAATATAGCATACAAAATGGGAGAAAACACTGGCAAATCACATAGCTGATAAGAAAAGAAAATTCAGAATATAGAAACGATCTCGACAATAAAAACCAAACAATCTGTTTATAAACCTTCTAGAGGTTTTGAATAGACTTTCTTCAGAGAAGGTAGGCAGATGGCAAACAGGCACTTGAAAAGATGTTCAGCCTCAAGCATTAGGGAACTACCAATCAAAAGACTATAATGAGATTCTGCATTACATTCACTAAGATGGTCATTGGTTTTTTTGTTTTTTGTTTTTTTTTTGTTTGTTTGTTTTTTGGGCCACACCAGCGGTGCTCAGGGGTTCCTCCTGGCTGTCTGCTCAGAAATAGCTCCTGGCAAGTACGGGGGACCATATGGGACACCGGGATTCAAACCAACCACCTTTGGTACTGGATCGGCTGCTTGCAAGGCAAACGCTGCTGTGCTATCTCTCCAGGCCCCATTGTTTTATTTTTTAATTTAATTAAATTTTGGGGTTTTTTTTGGTCACACCCGGTGGTGCTCAGGGGTTACTCCTGACTCTACACTCAGAAATCACTTCTGACAGGCTTAGGGAACCATATGGGATGCATGGGATTAAACCTGGGTCCGGCCTGGGTCGGCCTTGTGCAAGGCAAACGGCCTACTGCTGTGCTATTGCTCCAGCCCCTCATTGTTTTATTTTATTATTATTTTTCCTTTGCCCACTCTGGTCATTATTTTAAAACCCACAAAAGGTACTGCAGAGAAAGCACAGCAGGTCGGGCACTTGTCTTGTCAACCTGGGTTCGTTCAATCCCAGGCATCCCATATGGTCCTCTTGTGTGTGTGAAATGGTCAGGTAGGAGATTATTTCTGTGTCTCAGCCACCTCCAGGAACTGGCTTCTTTCCACCCTAATTGGGCAAGTATGGCCCTCAAATGGTCTCCTCCCGAGGGAACAAAATGGATGCTACGGGGGCCCGGGAGATAGCATGGAGGTAAGGCGTTTGCCTTTCATGCAAAAGGTCATCGGTTCGAATCCCGGTGCCCCGTTTGGTCCCCTGTGCCTGCCAGGAGCAATATCTGAGCATGGAGCCAGGAGTAACCCCTGAGCACTGCTGGGTGTGACCCAAAAACCAAAAACAAAAAACAAAAATAAAAACAAAAAAAAAATGGATGCTACATCGCAGACATTATATAAACATTCCCACACAGTGTCCAGGGAGACAAGGACTGCTTTCTCTCCAAGTGTCACTGACCAGGGAACAAATGACTTGAATAAGTGTTTTCCAGAATGGAATTCCTACATCAGGAACTTCAACATCACCTGAACATTGATAGAAAAAAAATTTTTATCAGCGCCACAGATCAAACTCAGGGCTGCACATGTGCAAAATAAATACTCCAGGGGCTGGAGTAATAGTGCAGCGGATAGAGCATTGCCTTACATGCTGCTCCCCAAGTTTGATCCCTGACATTCTAGATGATTCCCGGAGCACTACCAGCAGTAATTCTAGAGGACAGAGCCAGGAATAACCCCTGAGCATTGCCTGGTGTGGCACCAAAGCAAAAATAAAACTTAAAAGGCACATGCTTTATTGCCAAGCCACAACCTTTCCCTAGAAATTCAGGTTTTTGAGCAGTTAACTAGATCAGAAATCTTGGGCGTAAACCCCAAAAATCTGCTATAACAAGAGGCTTCCAGAATAAAATAAAATGTTCTAGGACATTCCATGTGCATTAAGATACTCTCTAAGAGTACCAGCCCATGGGCTCGAGCCAGATGGATGCTGGGGATTCTTCGGCACATTTAGGTTCTAGAACAGCTGAGTTTAGACCTAGTCCAGGGACTCCCAACCTGGATTGATTTTTCCCTTGAGAAGACATATGGCAACGTTTGCACTAGGTGCCATTGACATGTAGTGGGTAGAGCCCAGGGATGCTATCAAAAAAATTCCACAAGAGACAGGACAATTTCATGTCAAGGAACAATTGGGCCCAGAAGTCAATGATGCCAAAGTGGAGAAACACCCCCAAACCCTACCCCTCCACCTTCAGTCTGTCTTCCCTCTGAGTCGCTTGGAATGCTGCTGGGATTTGGTCAGTAAGGGCGAAGCCAACAGTATCTTCTAGAGAAAACCACTGTCCACAGACATCACATCTCACCATCTTCTCCACATCACCCCGGCAGAGTTGTCCTTGCTATAGGAAACAGAAACAGCCTGAGAGATGGGATAGCAGGGAAGGTGCTTGCCTTGCAAACACTAGCCTAGTTTCCAGCCCTGGCACCCTGAACCCCACTAGGAGTGTAGAGTCAGGAGTAAGCAGAAAGAGAGGAAGACACACACACACACACACACACACACAAACACACACAGGTGAAAGAGAGGAGACGGGGGAAAGGAGAGAGAGAGAGATAGAGAGAGAGAGAGATTTCCGTGCAGTGAAGCTGTGTGTGTTCCTGTATATCTGGGGGTGGTGTTGTTGGAGGGGAGACTCAGCAAGGCTGCTTACTTCATGACTTATTTTGAGTTTACTCAGTAGCACTGTCTCGTCAGGCGCTCAACCATCTTCCTAAATATAGCACATGGTTTTAAAGGTTGGCTGGATCTTAAGTGTGATTTTTTGTGTGTATGGTTTTGGAGCCAATTTTTTTTGATCCCAGAAATGCATCTTCATCATAATATCTGAGTAGTTATGATGGCAGATGGAATCCTGTGTGTGTGTGTGTGTGTGTGTGTGTGTGTGAAAGAGAGAGAGAAAGAGAAAGAGAGAGAGCTCTCCTTCCGGCTGCCTTAGCATGTTATGCTGGACATACTTCTGTTATTTTTGGTTTTTGTCTTTTATTGTTTGTTTTTTGTTTTTGGGCTGCACCCAGCAGCAGCACTCAGGGGTTGCTCCTGGCTCTGTGCCCAGAAATCACTCCTGGCAAGTCTGGGGACCATATGGGATGCCGAGGATCAAACCTGGATCCGTCCCAGTTGGCAGTGTGCAAGGCAAATGGCCTACCACTGTGCTATCATTCCGGCTCAGGTTTTGTCTTATTTTGGGGACACACCTGGCTGCGCTTAGGCATATTCCTGACTTCGCGCTCAGGGATGGATCAGTCCTGGCAGTACTGAGGGACAGATGTGATGCCAGGGATCAAAGGCAGGTTAGCCGAGTGCCAGACCAGTGCCCTACTCACTGTACTATCTCTCTACTTGACACCAGACCCTTCATCATGGTCCCTTTGACCTTTCTGCAGGGACGAACTTGTTTTGTGTCTGTGTTATGTAACCACCACATGCTGGGCACATGGAAGGTAGCTAAGTATAACTGGAGACCTGATCTTTTTTAGGAAGGAAATTTTTCATTTTATTTCATTTCATTTAAATAATTAAATGGGAGATAGCACAAAAGGTTCAGTGCATATTTTGCATGTTGGAGGCCAGGCTTTAATTTCCCCACACCTTATATGTCCTTCCAATCACTGCAGGAGTGACCTCTGAGCACAGCAATGGGAATAGCCTTGGACACTGTTGATGTGTGGTCTTATAGCTCACTAGTATTACTAGTGTTATTATAGGGTTCCCGAACCCCAAGTTTTCCATGACTCTTGGGACACTAGGTCTTACCTAGAAACTGTGCAGTGCACCTCAACTGGAGGTTTCTCCATCAAAGAAAAAGGGGGTGCTTTGTTACTTGTTTTCCTTTACATTTTTGCAATGCCAGGGCCTCACACTCAAGACTAGGGCTCTACTACCAAGCTCCCTCCCTGCCCTGCTTTGTTCCCGTTGAATCTTGTGAGAAGCTGTACCCAGGTCGAATATTTCCCCAGTGGAGCCAGTTGGGTTTATACTAGCGCTTTGCTGTTGGTGGGGTGGTTCCCAGTTCAACCTGGAATGTTAGGTACGCCATACAGAACGCCTAATAGGTGACAAGGCCTTTGCACATGCAGTTCAGGGGACAACAAGCTTAGGTGTGACATCCCTCACCCCTCTCTGAGAAGCGAATCAGCACCCACAGTGGAGCGTGACCCATGCAGGAATCCTGACCAGAGTGGAGCCAGGTGAGACTAAACGCCATATTCCAGGCCCCCATCCTGGGGGTTGCCCAGGACCACCCCTGTGTCTTTGATACCATGGGGAGAATTGAGGGCCCTTTCAAGGTGGGGTATCAGGAAGACATATACTCTATCTCAGTGGGGACACCTTAAAAGGAGGTCAGGAAAGAGCCAGTGATTTTGTTTTGTTTTGTTTTGTTTTGCTTGCTTTTTGGGTCACATCTGGCAGTGCTCAAGGTTTACTTTAGACTCTGCACACAGGAATTCATTACTCCTACTGGTACTCAGGGGACCTTATCGGATGACGAGGATCCAACCCAGATCAACCCAGGTAAGGCAAATGCCCTACCTACTGCACTATTGCTTCGGCACCAAGAGCCAATTCTTGTCCTCACCACACACCTAATATTGAGTTCTGGTGACCCCCTACCTGGCCCATGAGCCCCCATTTAGGAGTTCATACTCTTCTGTAGCACCCCTTACCCTACCTTCATTCTGGATTTGGCCCTATGCTTTGCTGTGGCCAAACTTTCAGAACAGACACTGCTCACAAGATGGACCTGACAGCAGAATGGAGGCGACAGGAAAGACTTGAGAATTTGAAGACAGAATAGCACAAATGTCCTGAACAACAGACAGAAGATGGGCTGGAAGAGTCTCAAGAATCCTTGGGCGAAGAAAAATGATCCAGCAGTCAGGGTATATGAGAGGCCTGGGAGAGAACAAAGCAACAGTGGCTGAAAAATATTCCAATTTGGCAAAGGGTATAAAGCTGTGGTTGGCTTTGAAAAGCTTAGCGAATTCCAAACCAGTCGGCCCCCAAAAACCCACTTCCAGAAACAATAGCATCATCCAACTCCCGAAAATCAACCACAGAGGGAAAGTTTTGAAAGCCAGAGAGAGAAATGACACCTCACCTCGGAGAAAAACAATTCAATGACAGCAGATTTCTCATCGGAAACTGGAGGCCAGAAGCAGAAGAATGGTCTTGAATTGGCACAAGAAAAGAATTATCATCCCCAAACACAAGATTCAGTGCAAATATCCTTCAGGGACACAGGAGATATCAAAACCCTGTCAGAGGAATGAAAACGAAGAGAATTTGTTGTTCGTAGGCCTCCCCTGAAAGAATGTCTCAAGGATATTTTTAAAGCAGAAAGGAAATGATGGGGGGAAATCTTGGAATATCAGGGAGGAAGGAAGCACAATAGAGTTGAAATATGTGCAGATATGATAGACTCATAGTGCCCTTGGTGTTTTCTGAATTAGGTCTGAAGGTAGAAACAAAAATTAAGATATTGTCTGATGTACTTCTCAAAATATGTAGAGGAAATAGTTAAGAAAATGAGAGTATTGGGATTGGAGAGATAGTACATTATTAGGAAACATGATTGCCTGGCCCATGGCAACCCAGTTTCAATCCCTGGCACTAAACATGTCCTTCAGTTATCATCAGTAACGCTTCTGAAACAGTCAGGAGGAAGCCCTGAGCCCCATCAGGTATGGCCTCAATACCACTCCTCGACCCCCACCCCAAAGAAGGTACGAAAGTCAGATTAATAATAGGGTTGAAGTAGAGACCTCAAGAGATCAATTCTCTACTTTTTTGTTTTGTTTTGCTTTTGGATCACACCTGGCAGCACTCAGTGGTTACTCCTGGCTTTGTGCTCAGAAATTACTTCCTGACATAGGATCAAAGAGATAGCATAGGGGCCCGGGAGATAGCATGGAGGTAAGGCGTTTGCCTTTCATGCAAAAGGTCATCGGTTCGAATCCCGGTGCCCCATATGGTCCCCCGTGCCTGCCAAGAGCAATTTCTGAGCATGGAGCCAGGAGTAACCCCTGAGCACTGCCGGGCGTGACCCAAAAACCAAAAAAAAAAAAAAAAAAAAAAAGGGTTGCACATAGCCAATCCAGAATGGATAGTGGTTCAAATCCCAGCATCCTGTAAGGTCCCCTGTACCTGCAAGGAGCAATTTCTGAGCACAGAGCCCGAGTAAATACTGAATACTGCCAAGTATGACCCAAAAAGCAAAAAGGTCAGGCGAGAGGGACCATTTGGAATGCTGGGGATTGAACCCCAAGGTGAGCGTGTGCAAGGCAAACACCCTACCCACTATGCCATCGCTCTGGCCCCATAATTCTCTACATTTTGTTTGAACTGCTGAAAGTCTGACACCAGCAGGCTGATAACTTGAAGATATATCGAGTCATAGGTACACTCAAAGGCTCTACTGATGGAACTAGTGAGGCAGTACAGTGGGGAGGGTGCTTGCCTTGCATGTACCTGACCAGATTCAATCCCCAACCTCCTCCAGGAGTGATTTCTGAATGCAGAGCTAGCTAAGAGTAAGCCTTGAGCACAGTTGGGTGTGACCCTCCAGCCCATACCAAATAGAAGTTCTGCAGGTAGAAGTGAGAGCCATAGTTGTTCCTCTGGGATCTCTCCACAGAGATCGTGAGAAGGTGCTTCCTGGGTGCTGGAGAGCTTTCGATCTGAGATACAGCTTAACAAATGCACACACATGTACAGACATGTAATGCTGTATACCTAGAACCTGTAGACCTCAGAATTTAACTAAAAATCCACTTTTGGGGAATTATAATATTCCAAGGCAGTGCTGAAGGTACAGGATGCTGGGGAGGGGTGTCTACAGGACCTAAGTGTGGTTTAGAAGACTGTGACCCCCTTTCTCTGCCCACCATGCACCCGGCTGGCCATTTCTTGCCTCTGATAAATCCTACCACAGTCTGACACAGCAGTTCATCCAGGCTTAGTGCTGGGCATTCTATGGCCATAATATGATTTTCTGCATGGCCTGCCATGCTCATCCTCAGTGCCTTACTTACTTTATTTGTTTGTTTTGTGGCCACAACTGGCAGTGCTCAGGAGACCATAACAGGTACCAGGTATCTAATCCAGGTCACCATATGCAAAGCAAGTGCCCTATATATTGTACTAGCACTCCAGCCCCCTCCCCTCATTTCCACCTAGTTATTTGGAGTCATGAGGCACTCTGTTCCTCCTTACTCTCAGGGGAGGGAATTGCCCTTTGGAATATAGAGAGGTGCTAAGAAATTCAGCATTGGCACGACACCAGATGACCTGAACGGGGGCCTTTAGATTCCAAAGGCAGTGCCTTGGCAGGACTCAATCTGCCTTGATTCATGGTTTTGAGCCTATAGCCCATGAGTCTCTGGCCAGCATGACTACAGCAAAAGCTGGACAGATCCTTGCTCATACACATGGGGCTAGTCCTAGTGGACTACTTGCTCGAGGAGCCCTGAGCTACCACGCATGTGGGATCAGTCATGAGGGTTCATGATGTGGATGGAGAAGCTGTTTAGACATTTTAGCCTGGCTGAGATCCATGCAAGAGAACAACCACCCAGCTAGACTCAACCAAACTACCCAAATGAAGAACTACCCAGTTGAACTCAGCCAAACTACAGAATCATGACTAGAGTAGATTGCTCATTGCTTACTTGACTCTGGGGGGCTCCATTATGGTCGACAAATATAGCAGCACCATGACCGAGAATGAATCCCTCAGCCATCCTAACAATGGCACATTTTTTGTTTCATTTTGTTTTGTTTTGGGGCCACACCCAGAGGTACTCAGAGCTTTACCTGCTCTATACTCAATGTATACTCGTAACAGACTCAGGGACCCAATGGGGTACTGGGAATCAAACCTGGGTCAACCACACGCAAGACAAGTGCCTACCCACTGTTCTATTGCTCTGGCCCCAAGAAAATGCCTTTTATAGCTTTCCATGGTAATGGGTATTAACTAGCTTTAATCTGGAAATCATTTTTCAATATATACAAATAAATATCACATTATATTGTACAGCTGAGACTAATATAATGTTATTGTCAATTATGCTTTATTTTTTCCCTCAATTTTCCTAGAACAGTTCTGTTCTGTCTAGCTCATCCTGGGGCTGGAGATAGCATACAGGCATTTAGCCACTTGCCTTGCATGAGGATGACATCATCTCTATTCCCAGTATCATGTGTGGTCCCTAAGCATTGCCAGGAGTGATCCCTGAGCAGAGTTGGGTGAGGTCCAAACTGCCTTTCTCTTAAAAAACTATAGATGTCTTGCTAATGGCAGTTTTCTAGTCCTTTGCCTAGAAAGAGCAGGTTTTCTTAGGGCTGTTTGGTTACACATGATGATTTTACTTTCTTTTTTAAAATTTTGTTTTGTTTTTGGGTCACATCTGGCAATGCTCAGGGCTTCCTTCTGGCTCTGTACTCTGGGATCACTCCTGGTGGGCTTGGGGGAACATATAGGATACAAAGGATAGAACCCGGGGCTAGCCATGTGCAAAGCAAACGCCCTACCCACTGGACTATGGCTCTGGCCCCAACTTGGTGATATTTCTGAACTGTCTTATATTTTTTCCCGCTTCAAACCTAGTGTTGGACAAAGAGAGCCCCAGAGAACTGATGTATTTATTGTTCTGGGTTCTGGGATCCCCAGCCAATCTGCCTTATTTCCCCCTTTCAGAGCTTTATATTTGTTTCATTTGTTTGTTTGGGCCACACCTGGTGGTGCTCAGGGGTTACCCCTGTCTCTGCACTCAGAAATCGCTCCTGGCAGGCTCCGGGGACCATATGGAATGCCAGGGATTGAACCCGCTTCCATCCTGAATCAGCTTCATTCAAGGCAAATGCTCTACCACTGTGCTCCCACTCTGTTTCCTCATATTTGTTTCTAATACTGTCTTTTTGCTGTATTTTGCAGGAAGGCTAGGGATTAGCATGTGTTACACCTTGCCTAGAACCAATGCCTTGCTTTGGAACTTAACATGAATAAAACCCACCTTGTATGGATTTTGAAGCTTGACTTCTCTCACTAAGCATGGGGCCCAGAGAGTTTTCCCAATGATTGTGTGGTTAGATGTTTTTTATTGCTGCACAGTTAGCATTCAGCTGAATGACTAGGTCTCATCATGGAATTTGCACTGTGGAATCCCATACAGCAGTGAAAAAGCAAATGGCCTTGACCAGGTGCCATAAACACACCAGTGTGTTGATCAGTTGTACTGTGGGTGACTGGGGGTAAGGGGCATTTGGACGGCTTCCAGTTTGGAGCTATTGTGTACAAAGCCACTTTGGAGAGAATCAGCAATTCCGAACTATTTGTTTTAGTCACCATGGACACTTATTTCTGTTGGAAATAAATAAAAACCTCTTCTGGTTTTCTTGTTGCAGTCCTTATCCCCTTCTAGTTACTTCTCTCTCTCTCTGTCTCTCTCTCTCCATCTCCCTTCTTTCCTCTCTCTCCTCTTTCCTCTCTCTTCCTCTCCCTTTGTTCCTCTCCTCTTTCTTCTTCTTTCCTTCCTCTCTCTCTTTCTCTCTCTCTCTCTCTCTCTCTCTCTCTCTCTCTCTCTCTCTCCCTCCCTCCCCTCTTTCCTCTCTCTCTTCATTTTTTGTTGTTTAAGCCACATCTGGGGATGCTCAGGGGTTATTCTTGCCTCGGCTTTCCTAGTGGTGCTCAGGGATCATAGGGGAGGCCAGAGTTCGATCCCTGGTTGGCAGTGTGCAAAGCAAATCCCCTATCTGTTGAAATGTGACTTAGGCCCCTCTAGTTACTTTTCCACATAAAAGCCACAATGATCTTTTATTTATTTGCTTTTGTGGCCACACCCGCTGTCCTCAGGGCTTACTCCTGGCTCTGCACTCAGGAATCACCCTTGGCTCTGCCCCCACAATGATCTTTTGAAAGCAAACTGAATTCTTCCCCCAGATCAGAAAGGCCCCCTGTCGGGGCCCGGAGAGATAGCACAGTGGCGTTTGCCTTGCAAACAGCCGATTCAGGACCAAAGGTGGTTGGTTCGAATCCCGGTGCCCCATATGGTCCCCCATGCCTGCCAGGAGCTATTATTTCTGAGCAGACAGCCAGGATTTTCCCTTGAGCAGCACCGGGTTTGCCCCCCCCCAAAAGAAAAAAGAAAGGCCCCCTGCTTTACCTCATCCTCAGAATACAACACAGTGTGTTCCTCCTACAGCCATAGGGGTCTCCCAACGAGACTTATCCTCCTCTGTACCCCACTTATCTCTCCCTACTGCTGCCCTCACCATCCATCCATCCATCCAGTCTTGGATACTTCCAGCCTGCCCAGCTTGTCCTTGTCGTCCTTTGTTCCCTCTGCCAAGAATAATTCCCCAAATCCTCTCACTCTTCTCCCCTTTATTGAGGTGCCAACTCAGAGGGCTCTTTTTTTTTTTTTTTTTTTTGGTTTTTGGGTCACACCCGGCAGCGCTCAGGGGTTACTCCTGGCTCCATGCTCAGAAATTGCCCCTGGCAGGCACGGGGGACCATATGGGGCACCGGAATTTGAACCGATGACCTTTTGCATGAAAGGCTATCTCCCAGGCCCCAATTCAGAGGGCTCTTAAATGCCCCCTCACCCCCTCTATCCCTCTGCTCTCCATTATTTTTCTATCTAGCTCTGATCCCCGGAACTTGCCGGTGTCTGAAATTCCCCTTAACTTCTATTAGTCTCCCCTAGAGTTGAGTGCATGTTGGTCCCCCAGGTCTTACTGTGCTGTACACAGTAGGTGCTCAGGAAATGATTGCTGACCGGCAGGGGTCGCTGCAGGGCCCGAGGTGAGACCCAGCTCAGCCTGGACGACAGATTCATCTTCCAGCATTGGGTGGACGTGTCTCTTAACCCTGGGATTATTTTTGTTTTGTTTTGTTTTTGGGGTCACACTCAGCGGCACTCGAGGATTACTCCTGGCTCTGTGCTCAGAAATCACTCCTGCAGGCACAGGAGAATCATACGGGAAGCCGGTATTCGAACCACTGTCCTTCCTGGGTTGGCTGCATGAATGGCAAACGCCCTACCGCTGGCTATCTCTCTGGCCCTAACCCTGGGATCTTGACTCTGTGGATGAGGCTGATACAGGGGTACCTGATAGATTTTGCATCTCCCCTAGCTGCTAGCAGGGAGTGGGTGCCCTTGTCCTGGGACAAAGCTTCAGTTTCCAGACTTAGCAAATAGTTCATTGTGAACAGCTGCTTATATAAAGCACCTAAGCCTGCTCACCCGCACCCAGCAGGGGCTGAGTGTCTGCTGCCTGCCTGCCTGCCCAGGGTTGCCCCTCAGGGTCCCTTCTGTCTGTCTTCTTCCGAGGTCCCCATTGCCTGTATTTCATTCCCTTCGCAGACCTGCAGGAGAGGTTCCTCTGTCTATTCTCAGCTGCTGAACTCCTTCCTGCCTTTTTCTGCCCTTTTGACAGTCCTGGCCACCTTAAACAAAATGCCTTGCAAAGCAGCTGTGGAAGAGGCCTGGTGCTGGAATTTGTGGGATCAGCACTGGGCTCCAGAAGGGGGCAGGGATGCTGCTGCAGTTGGGGGTGTCTGTGGCAGAGTTGGGGACACAGGTGGGCAGCTGGTCTGTGAGAGAGGGGAGACCTCTTCACTGTGAACTGGAATATGAAGGGACAAGATGGAAGTGAAGGGGGGGTGCCGGGGTGATGGTACAGTGGGTAGGAAGTTTGCCTTGCACATGCCTGACTCGGGTTCGATCCCATAGGGATCCCCAAGCCCACCAGGAGCAATTTCTGAAGTAACCCTTGAGCACTGGGTGTGGCCCCCTCAAAACCAAACAACCAAACAAAAAAATGATGTAAGTGTGGGGTGGGGGAACAGAGCATGCTGGGGGTGTCCCTGCACCCATCAGGAATCTTCCCATGGGAGTTCCAGTAGAATGTTCCAGGTGGGTGACATAAGGATCCTTTCCACAGCAGATGGGGGACGGGTGGGGGTGGATGTGCTCTAGATGAGGGGAGGGGTTGGCAGAGGGGTCACGTCTCCCACGGAGCCCCCTGAGGGTGGAAGCTGAGCTCTGGGCCTGCTGGGCAGCAGATGGGCTGGGTCAGCTGACGGGGGTGCAGGGACCACTCTTTAGGGGAAAGATGATCCTGGGGGGCCAGCAGGTGGGCAGGGGCTCCGCTTACCACACTGGAATTTGATCCCTCCCCACCCTGAGCCCCCCTGTTCTCTAGCAGCCTCAGTTCATGAGCTCCAGTTTCCCGCTCTCAAGGCCTGGGCTTTCTCTGACCCCTCTGCCTGGGAAGAAGGTCTGACCTTGGGATTGGAAGTCGCCTGCGGCTTTTTGGGGTCCTCACTTGTACCTGTTATTTGATTGGCATGTCAAATCAAGTACATGTCCTGTCTTTGGTCTAAGGCAGAGTATTTAGTCATAAAACTTTTAGGAACTGGTAGTTGGGGGCTGGCCAGAAAGCAGCAGAAAAAGTGCTCGCCCTGCATGTGGCCAACCTGGATTTGATCTCGGAGACCCCATACTGTCCTCAGAGCACTGCCTGGAGGGATCCCTGAATGCAAAGCCAGAAGTAAACTCTGAGCACCTCCTGATGTGGCACAACTCAACAAACAAACAAACAAAAAAGGGTTGGGGGGAAGGCAGAAGGAAACCGGGTAGCTGTTACTATGTTTTCTAATTAGATTCTTCCTTCCCTCTTTCTTTCCTTTTTTAGTCCCTCCCTTCATTTCTTTTTCTCTCCCTTCTTTCTTCCCTTACTACATTCTTTCCTCCCTCCCTCATTCCCTCCCTCCTTCTTCCCCTCCCTCACTTCACTCTATTCTTACATCCTTTCTTTTTTTCCTCCCTCCTTCCTTCTCCTCCCCTCCATCCTTTCTCTCCTCCCTTTCTTCTCCTTTTCTTCCTTCCTTCCTTTTTTCCTTCCTCTCATCCTTCCTTCTTCCCTTCCTCCCTTCCTTCTTTCCCTTCCTTCCACACCTGTAGTGGTCACTGGAACCAAAGGCACTAAGGGACCTTGCAGTACTAGAATTGGACCCAGGGATCTAGCTTGCAAACCAGCTCTTTAAACCATGTCCTCAGCCCCAGTCAGCCTTTCTGAGGGACTTGATACAGGACAGTGGGGAAAACTGGTAGGCAGCGAGTAGGACCAAGTCCCAGCACGGGCAGTGCTAGCTTCCCTCTCTCAGCCTCATTGTCCATATGAGCCTTGTGGTCTGGCCTACAGGACCATTGTGATAGCCAGG
>PVKC010027889.1:0-15604 GCA_004027635.1 Crocidura indochinensis
CCTTCTCTGAGGCTCTTTCCCAGGTTCTGTTTGGGGTTCACCCTCCTAAACCCAAGAGTCTTCTATACTGGGGCTCCCTGAGTGTGTCAAGCTGTGGTCTTCTAGCTCTGTGTCCTGGAGGTGCAAGGGACTATATTGTCAGGACTGCAGCTCCTCCACTTCCAAACAGTTGCTTTGGGAGTTGTCAAGGGAATAGGGTGGCTAGAGAGGGGCTCTGGATGAGGTCAGGAAGGTTCCCAGCTCAAGCTTCAAGCCTTTCTCCACTGCTCTTCTCCCCTACTTCCATAGCCTGCAGGAGGTGTGGGAGAGAAGAAGGGGTTTTGGAGTCAGACCCAAATTTGGATCCTTATACCTCAGTGGGCATAGTTGTGTCTGAAATGGTCACTTGGCTGCAGGGGGCACCCTGTAATCACCATCACCCAGGGCGGAGCAGGTCCCACCCCCAAACTTCTGAGCCTCACCTTGTGGCATCTCTTCCATCTTCTCCTCAGCTCTCCAAGCCTGAGAAGGTCTCCATTCCCGAGCGTTATGTGGATTTGGACCCTGAGGAACCACTCACCCTGGAGGAGCTGCAGGCGCGCTATAGGAAAGCTGAGAAGATTCGCAACATTCTTGCCCGGTCCAGGTGGGCTGGCTCTGGCCTCCCCTGAAGGGTTTAAGGGAAGGGTACAAGGTAGCCAGTTCTTCCCAGGCCTTCCTCTCAACTACTTGGGAAACCTGGGAAAGGCAGGTAGGCTGGTACCTCATGTAGCCCACCTCTCAACCTAGAAGACCCACAGCACACTTGTGGCCTGTTCTCTGGACCCTGACCCTGGACCAGTGGGGAGGAGGGGAAGAAGGAAGGAAAGTGATCACAGCTGGAGCTGGTTCCCAGGTTTTCTGCACCCCTCAGCCTCCTCCAGCATGTGTATAGGTCACTGACAGCCTCTCTGGGAGCCAATGGGTTAACAATCTCTCTGGTCCAATTCTTTTTTTTTTTTTTTTTTTGGTGTTTTTTTTGTTTTGGGATTTTTTTGGGGTCACACTAGGTGGCATTCAGGTGTACGCTTGACTCTGCGCTCAGATATCACTCCTGGCAGGCTCTGGGGACCATATGGGATGCCGGCATTCGAACTGAGGTCTGTCCTGTGTTGGCCACATGCAAGGCAAACACCCTATCCCTGTGCTATGACTCTGGCCCCCATTCTCTGGTCCAATTCTATTTTTTTGTTTGTTTTGGGGGGGGGGGCATACCCCTGGTGCTTACAGGGTATTCCTGATTCTACACTCAGGAATTATTCCTGGCTGGCTTGGAACCAAATGGGGTACAGAAATTTGGATTCTGTTTGGCTGCTTGTTAGGCAAATGTCCTACCTGCTGTGTAATCACTCTAGCCCCAGGAGGACAGTGGTTCCCCCTAGAGTGGCCTCACCTGCTGGCTGTTAGGGGGCAGCAAAGGCCTTTGCCCCAGGAGAGTGTGTACAGCCCTGTTGACTCCTCCCTGCAGCGTTGGCAGCCTCCAGCCCGCAGGGGCCCAGGACCGCAGCAGCCTGACAGATGTGGGCTCACAACTACAGGAGCAGGAGCGCATCATCAACATCTCCTACGCCCTGGCCTCGGAGGCCTCGCAGCGCAGCAAGCAGGTGGCAGGTAAGCAGGGAGGGATGGGGGACTGCCCCGAAGGCTGGAGACCCCTTCGCAGCAGGTCAGGCTGGCCCAAGAAAGAGCAGGCGAGAGGCTCTTAGGTTCACATTCTTGGTTCTGGTGCTGCTGCCCATTTCATTCTGAGCCTGCTACAGAAGAAGAAGAAGAGGCTGTCAGCCCAACTCTCTGGCCCCTGGGAAAGCGGAAAGAAAAGGGACTCTGGTAGCCTCCCTGGGGACCTCTGCTTAGATGCCAAATCAAAGCCACAAGTCCCTGTCTCAGGGTGACTTGCTAGTGGACAGTGGGAGCCTTTTTTTTTTTGGTTTTTGGGCCACACCCAGTGACGCTCAGGGGATACTCCTGGCTATGTGCTCAGAAGTCGCTCCTGGCTCAGGGGACCATATGGGAAACCGGGGGATTGAACTGCAATCTGTCCTAGGCTAGCACAGGCAAGGCAGGCACCTTACCTCCAGCACCACTGCCCGGCCCCAAGTGGGAGCCTTTGTGGGGAAGAAAGGCCTCCTTGGCCCAGGGTCTTCCTGCAAAGACCAGTGTAGGCAGCACTTCCAACCTGCCCCAGGGCCTAGAGAGGTCAGGGTGGAGCCTACTGGGATCCTGTGCAGGAGTGCTGAGCTGCCCTCATCTCAGGAGTGATGACAGGGTTGGGGTTCTCACCATATCTGTTCTCTGCCCTTTCCCCCCATGCCTAGGCACGGCTCTGGGTAGACTCTGGGTGGCTCCCCAACACCAACTCACCTCCTGGTGGCAGGGGCTCTGTATCCCTCCCAGATTGAGGGAACCAGCAGGGGCTGCTCCGAACCCTAATGCACCTCCCCTCTGGCCTGCGCTTGCTCATCAGGGATGCTGCCTCCTGGGTACCTTCCCCCAGCAGCCCCCTCCTCACACACACATCCTCTCCTCACTCCTGCTCCTCCACCAGGTACAGGCTCCCACCAGGGACTAGCAGGCCCATCTGGTCTGTCCTCATAGTTGTGCCTCCAGGTGGCCCTGCCTTCCCTACCTCAGCCTGGCATTGCTGTGGGCATGGTGGCGGGGCCTAACGTGCTCTCGGTCCCTGTGTCCATCTAGCGCAGCAGCTGGCACTCTTCCCGCCTAAAGCCGCCCTGTCCTCCAGGACGGTGCCGCCCTACCCCCCTTTAAGCAACGGACTTCACTACACCTTTGTCTAACACATGCAAGTAAGAGCTCTGCCTGGCGTGGCCTCCTAGTGCTGAGCATGACCCCCTATTGCAGTGCCCCCGCTGACGCTTTCTTCCTGGGCAAAGCGGCCGCTGGGCCCCACCCTCTACCTAGAGAGAAGACAGGCATTCAGAGGCTTTAGTCTAGAAATTAAAGGGGTCCTGGAAATTGAGGGCAGGTGGGTTTAAGTGCCCATATGGAATCTCAGGAACCTGAGACAGACCTCCAAGCCCTGTCTTCAGAGCGGTGATACCTGGGAAGCCAAGCAAACGAGGCCCTGCCAACGAGGTTGGGGAGACTGGCTCAGCAGTGGAGCTGAGCACAGGAAATGTCAAATCTCAGCCTCAAAGCACTTGGATTCAGGAAGTTAAAGAACTAAAGTATGAAGGTGTCCCATTTTCATATCTGGGGAAACTGAGGCACCATGCAGGAATGAAGAGGTCCTCTTCACATTACATGTAGCAGGTGTCAGAGTCAAGACCTCAACACTCTAGGATTGTCCTGAGGTCACTGAGGTAGGGTTGCTGTAGGGTCCTTGGGGTGACATCGGAAACAAGAACCTGAGTCTTGTGGGACTCAGGTGCTGCAGTGGTGAAGTCCCGAGTCAGTTACTTCCCTAGAATGGTAGGGTGAGACCAAAAGTCAAGCTTTCCCACAGCCCCATCAACTTTTCCATAATGAGTCCCCCATTCCCTCTCATAAACCCTTGCTATTAGCCTGGGTGAGCTGTAAGCTAGTCCTTGTGCCCACATTGCACTAAGCATTTCCTGGGATCTGCATAAACCATTCTGTAAGAATAGTTATCCCATTTCATAGATGAGGAAACCAAACTCAAAGACCTCGGGCTAGTGAGTTGTGGCTGTTTGTGTCAGAACCAGGCATTGAACCCCTTGGGTACGAGTTTCAAGTCTTGGATCTATGCCTCCACCTGTGGAATCATCTACTTCTCTCACCTTCAGCCCAACTCTAGGTCTTTGCAGAAGCTTATGAGCTCTGGGTTTAGGGCAGGTGTGCTTGGAGCAGAGTCTGCTCTGCAATGCCCAGAGCCTGGAGAGCAGCAGGTAGAGGTGGCTGGCTCAAACCAGCTCTCAGGAGGTTTAGAATTGAACTCCTATAAGCCCAGAACCTCAGGAAAATGCTCCATGGGGCCAATGGTGGCCTCCAAAGCCCAGTCTGTACCAGTGGCCTGACATGGTGGCGCTGTGCCTGCCAACCAGCCAAGAGAAAGGCATCATTCCACTGAACCATCAGTCCCGTGATCTGGACTTCCTGTCAGGGTACATCTCCCTGCCCTGGATTATTCCCTCATCCCCACTAGATGGCTGTGAGTGCTCATCTGTGAGGTGGAGAGACTGACCCAAAAGAGCAGGGCTAGAGTTGGTCCCCAGAATCCACTTTGCTCAAGTCTTTGGTGTTATCAGTGCCAGGACCCAATCAAAGTGGCCAGCAGGTGTCTGGAGAATATTCTAGAAGTGGGAGGAGTGGATGTAGTCCAAGTCAAGTGCCTACAAATCCTAGAAGCCAAGGGTGCCCCCATAGCGGCCGCCTTGTCCCAGTCCCTTGCTCTGCTGCTCCCTGTTGCGTCAGCTGTCAGCCTGCCCTATGTGCCCGCGTGTGCCCACCTTCTGCTCCCAACTTCTGCTCCCAACGTGGCCAGGCGTTGGGTAGCCTCTCATCATCCTCTATGTTCTTTGCCAGCCCAGGCAACGACTGACTCATGAGCCAGCCTGCCGAGGAGACAGCTGAAGCCAGGGGTCCAGAGAAGACAGAGCAGGCTGCCCTCCAGGAAACCTCCCACACTTCCTCCTCAGCAGGGGTTCCTGCCAGCTGCCGGACCTTCATCAGAAAGGCTGTGTCCTGACTCAACACCCCCTCTTCTCCTCCACCCCCTAAAAAACTTGTTTTAGTGCAGATTCCTTTTTACCTCTGACCAAGGCACTTTTGGTACATGCTGTAAAATACTGACACTGTATTTTAGAATCAGAATCTATTTTATCACGTTGACCTCAAGGGCTGAGTGGCTGGGAAGGATGTGGGACTGGGGAGCTGCAAGTGCAGATTCAGGGATCCTTTGGGTGGGAGGTAGAATGGGGGATGAGGGCGGCCCAAAATCCGGGGAACTCAGGTAGAGGTGGGATTGGAGTGTGCTCCCAATACAGTCTCACACCAGCTTGTGGGCATACAGTCCCAGGGCCTGGTCCTCCAGCTGCAGGCATCAACCTCCCCAAGCCACCCTATGAGCAGCTCTGGCATGCAGTTTGCTGGTGTGGCACCAGGAGCCACATCAGTTCCAGAGCTGTGATTCCCCCCAACCTGCCCAACAAAGGGCTCTTCTTGGAAAGGGGAATGCATTTGGCTTTCATTTTTTAAATAGTCCTTGAAACAGAAAAGGTGAGGAAGCACCTTTTATGTATCATAAGCAATAAACTCTACTCTGGATGGCTTTTCCCTAAAATTTACTGATGGAAAATTTTCACTGGGTTGGGAGATGAAACCAGGGACTCTAGCTGCCTGCCCTGGAGGCCTCAGTCTGCTCCCTAGGACATGGGTCTTGTCAAGGAGGACAGGCAGGAAACCCCAACCCTACTCCTATACTTTCTGGATGCCGAGCAGCAGCAGGGCATGAGTTCCAGTCCCAGGTATGGAAGAAGGGACTGCTGAACCCAGCACTGCAGCTTACCCAGCTCATGTGCTCCCACTGACTGGAAATGAAAATGTCTTTTCCATAGAAAAGACAAAAACTTGATTGGGCAAATCCGTGCTTTAAACGAAAACTTTATCTTTGAGTATGGTCAGAAACAGAATCTTGATTATATTTAGAAGTAGCCGTCTTTTTTGAACTAACTCCATATGCTGCCAGTATCAACTTTGTGACATTTGCCAAAATAAGATTTTATTTTTTGCCTTTATAAGATTTTGTTGGGAAAAAATAATGAATATTTTGCAAGAAAAAATTTTAATTTAAATAAAAGTGTAATGGTTTGCAAAAAAAAATTGTGATGTACAGATTAAAATTATCAACCTGATTTGCTTCCTGTTGGCTGTGGTCTCACGAGTAGCCTGTTGAGTTTGCTTTTCCATTTCTCTAAAAAAAAAAATACCTATTGCCAGTGCTTCATCCTATTGTGCTCACCAATGATATTTCCATGACTTTTGACTGGCTTTGGGGCCCTGAGGGTCTTGTTGGGCTTTAGCAGCTGCTGGGGGAAGGGGAATTCGAAGCCTGGTCCTATGGAGGAGCCATTGGGCTGTGGACACACGAGAAGGGTTGGTTTGGCTAGAGGGGAACATACAGGCCCCCTTCCAACCCACATGCTGCCCAGCCTTCCAATGGGGTGGGTTAGTGATGGACCAATGCAAATGCTCTGTGTGTTTAATTTGTTTTGACTTGTGATGCTTGAGCCAGGAGATCAGAGCCACCACTTCAGTGCAGGACTGTGTCTCTTTTCCAGTTTGTTGTTAAACAGCCCCCTTTATCCCCCCTGTTGCCAGGAAGAGCAGCGAGGTTTCACGTGATTTTCTAACTGCCTCAACTGGAGAAAATAGATGCCAAGTCTCTCTCCACAGCGGACACTGCCGCTCAGTTACTCTCTGATTTCTTTTTGAATTTGAAAATAAAAACCAGTCCCCTGCGTTTTATAAAGCATGATTTGGAGAATATCTCCAGAACATATGAAAGGGGGAAAAGGGGAAGCAGATAGTTCCTCCTTAAGAAAATACAAAGGCAAAAACATAAAGTGGGGATCATGCCGAAGGCTATCCAGAGACCTTGTCTCAGGAAGGCAGGTGGCAGTTTCCTTGTTACTGCTCTGTGGCTGTCACCCTAACTGGTGCAGACACATGCGCACAGATAAAGGCAATACTCACAAACAGGTTCATATAGACACATGCAAAACATACACAGACTTGCATAGTAAAAGCACACACATCTCCAGACACATTCACAGACAGACAGACAGACAGACATCTACATGTACACATATATGGACACAGACATAATCCTGTACAGGAGGCATTTCGAAACTCCTCACTCCATAGTTCTCCACCAGGGAGTGGCTCCCTCCTCTGTGCCTGTCATGACCCTGGTTTCCTCTTCCATAGCACATCAACCTTTCACTCAGGCTCCCGCAAACACACATGGCCTGAGAGATCTGAACTCTGACCCCAGCAAATGTCAGTAGACATGACAAGACTCCTTCTGCACCCCAGATAGGACTGTTGGTTCCTGAAATAGGATGGACCTTCTGGTCAGGCTTCTGCCAGTGGAGAGCACTCCTGAGAAGTTCCATTTTCTCTCTTTCTTATTGGTGAATATGAGGCCAGATTAGAGTTGAGGAACAGACTGTCACTGCCCAGGTGGCTGTGAGCACTGCCCCATTTGGGCATTCTCTAACTTTTACAAGTCCGGCTGGACTTTGCAAGTCCAGAATGTGTTTCTAGCTTTGGAAGTTAAATACTTTCAGTAAATACTTTTCAGTTAAATACTTTCAGTATCGGGGCCCGGGAGATAGCATGGAGGTAAGGCGTTTGCCTTTCATGCAAAAAAGGTCATCGGTTCGAATCCTGGTGCCCCATATGGTCCCCCGTGCCTGCCAGGAGCAATCTGAGCATGGAGCCAGGGGTAACCCCTGAGCACTGCCGGGTGTGACCCAAAAACAAAAACAAAAACAAATACTTTCAGTATCTACTAGGTATTTTTTGCTTTGGGGTTGAGCCTAATGACCTCTTCCTAATTCTTTTTGTTTGTTTGTTTTTGGTTTTTGGGTCACACCCGGCAGTGCTCAGGGGTTACTCCTGACTCTGCATTCAGAAATCGCCCCTGACAGGCATGGGGGAGCATATGGGATGTCAGGATTCGAACCACCGTCCTTCTGGATGTAAGGCAAACACCCTACCTCCGTGCTATCTCTCCGGCCCTGCAATTCTTTTTTTTTTTTTTTTTTTAAATAGGGATTACATCAAGCAGTACTGAGGGACCTGATGCCTCTTCCATGATCCTTGGTGCAGGTATGAAGATCCTGCGCTCAAGAGTCTAACAGGACTACCCCTGACATTGCTTGGAAGGACAAGTGGGCCCTAACTTGGCCTCATACCTGCTAGTCCTGTACTTTACAGGACTAAGAAATTGAGCTCAAACACAAAACCTCACAGAGTAGCCAAGACAGGCACATGTCATTCTTGCTTTGTCTCCAGACTAGAAGTCAGTGACCCTGGGAACACCACCTTCCTTCATATAAGCTATCTCTCTGGCCCACCTATCTCATTCTATTAGCAGGAACTGACTAGAAGGTTTGGGAATTTAGAATGAAACAGGGACTTTCCTAATCCTTCCTTGAGCTTCCCACATTGCCTGGATTCTCTCATCAACAGGGTCAGGCTGAAACCACTAACGTGTATGCTCATGCTAGAAAAGACACAGCAGGCAGATGTGCCGATGCGTGTAGACCATGCACACACACCTTGTTTTCTCATTATTCACTTTTCTGCTTGCATCTGGCTGGGATGCATGCATGGACTGCGGGGAGGAGGAGAGTTGACCAGCCCTTTGGCTAATTTGGTTTCTCCACAGTTTTTCTTGCTGTTAGTGGCAGCCCAGAGTCAGGGAATCCTCTGTTTGGACCTCCCATCAGACTGGGGAAAATGGGATTCATTCAGCTCAACAAGAACTCATGTGGGGCTTTCAGAGTTCCCCCAGCTGTTGTATTTATTCACTTTCTTGCTGGCTATTCCTTTCATGTTCTAACAAAGGGTGGGGAAAATGCAGCACCTTCCTGGTCTAATCCTGTGTTTCTCAGGCTCTTACTCCCTTTGGCCCTTTTTTCCTTCCTGTCCTTTCCACTCCTGTTCTACCTCCAGGTAGCCCAGGCTCAAGATGTTCCCCCACCCCCATCAATGCAATTTTCACTTGGAGTATCCTGGGGGCCATAAGGACACGTACAGTCCCTGATTGAGACTGATCCACAAATCACGTTTCTGAGACCTGGCAGGAGAAGCTGGAAGCCCTCTACTTCTGACTGGCCTCAGCCACATGTGTTGCTGTTATGAAAAGAACAAAGAGGTGGCCGGAGGGGGCTGGGAGGAAATGACAGCCCCTCCTGCCCATAAACATGCCAGTGCTCTGCCGCCTGCACTCCAAAGGCTCCCACTTTCATTGCTCTCCGAGCAAAGCAACCTTTCTTCAGAGCGAGTGGTGGCTACAAAGGCAGAGTACAAAATGTGTGCACATCACAGTCCCTGCAATTCTGTTTGAACAAGCATATTGATTGGGTCTGACCCTGTTATGCTTTGTCCCTATTATTTGAAAAGGTGCCTCTAAGTGTGGTGAATTGAACCGGCAGAGCTGAACTTTCCGTGAAAACTTCTCGCGGTATTTCTTGAGTTCAAAGCGTTTGAATTTTAAAGGGCATTTTTAATATGAGTCTGTCGAGTATTCTCTGCTGTGGCCCAACCAAGGGTGTTCAATGCAGATGAGGCTAGAGTGAGACCATTCGTCTGGGAGAACTGGGTCGCGATTGGAAGGTGCAGACTGGTGAGGAAGCTTTGAGGCTAGGGGCTGAAACTCTGACTGGGGAGCAGTCCAGACACCCTTAAAAGGACCTTGCTGACCACCGAGGGAACAACCCGGGGCACAGGGATGAGATAACGACTAGCTCTTCCAACAAGGCTTAGACACGCAAAGGGGTACTTCTAAGGGATAATGGGTTTGTTCTTATGAATATGGGGCTGCTTATTATCATCCTCTTGTTTTTTCTCACACTCCACTTTAGAAATGGTAAGACCTGGGTAAAAAGAGGTAAAGTGATATGATAATATGCTCTCATAACAGTATTGCAAACCACTGTGGTTGAAAGGAAAAGGGGGGGGAGAGAGACAGACAGAGAGACAGAGAGAAAAGAAATGTCACAGAGGCAGGCTGGGGGGAGGGATGGGAGGAAAATTGGGGACATTGGTGGTAGAAATGAACACTGATGATGGGTGTTGGAACATTGTATGAAACTTAACCAATAACCTTTTAATTCTGTATCTTATGGTGATTTGATTTAAAGAAAAGATGAATAAGAGGCACCATCTCTTGGTAGAGATCATAGTGGCACAGGAAGTTGCCACAGTTCTTTGAGGTGATGCCACTCACCAGTGGCAGGTACCCACTGAGTCTCACTGCTACCTTCTCAGTGTGGCCAGCAGCAAAGTGTCTTCCAGAGCTCCAGCCTATGGACTTGGGATCCCGGAAGCAAGCACAAAGTCTCTTCTACAATGTTTTCCCCAACAGGGCATGTGGATGTATTGGGGAATCTGGCTCTGTGAACACATACTGGCCCCCAAGCTGTGTTTTTGACTCCTTGTGGGCCACATTCCTTTTGCCTCCAGAGACTTTTTCTTCCTAGACTAAGAAATTGAGCTCATATACAAAAGCTCACAGAGTAACCAGGGTAGGGGACATGTCAACATTAACATTCTTGCCTTGTTTCCAGCCTTAAAATCAGTTATCCTGGGAACACCATCTCCCTTCAGCATGATCCTGCCTTAATCTGGCAGCCCCTTAAGGTGCTTCATATATACTCAGAAATTCATCTTCTTGGCTATAATTTCATCTTCTTGTTCTCTGAGGTGGGCTACACTCATAGAAAGGGAAGGAATGGACCATAACCATCTTTGAAGGTATCATACTCAACACCTTTGCTTACTCTGTGGTCACAAGGAAGCTACAGAGAACAGTAGAAAAACATCTGCTTCCCCCCCAACTCCCGTGATTTGACTACAAAATCCCAGGACCACAAGCCAGCAGGTCTTAGTCTGCTTAGAAGGAGCTTAATTGCCAAGTAGAGGCCCCAGGCCCATAATTAATACTTCCCAAGTGATAACATTGGATGTACTTGTAGTTCATTAAACTTTCTGTTCACTTTATGTCATCTGGTCCAGGACTGCTTAATCTTTTCCCATGAACCTCTTTTCTCCTGAGAAATACTACATGAGTGAACACTGTCAGAAGCACCTCAAGTGCTTTCTGTACTTAGTTTGGAATCAACTGTTAGTCACTGGCATTCAGAAACCTTTTTATTGTGATCATATTTTTGGTAACCCTGACATTTAGTGATGCAAGCCCAAATGGAACCATGATCTGTAGCTTAAGTGTGTGTGTGTGGGGGGAGATTACACTCTGTGTTGTTCAGAACTTACTCCTGAATCTGTGCTCAGGAATTACTCTTAGCAAATATCAGAAGTCTGTGTGAAATACACCATAGTACAGTGAGTAGGCGCTTGCCTTGCATGCAGTCAAATTGGCTTCTATCCCAAGCATCCCATATGGTCCTGTGAACCTGCCAGAAGTAATTCCTGAGTGCTGAGCCAGGAATAAGTCTTGAGCACCAACAAGTATGGCTCAAAAACAACAACAACAAAAGACCTCGAAACAGAAAAGACCTTGCTTTGGCACACCTGACTTGCCCCTAGATCCATGGATTTTAGGGTTCAGAAACAAAGTTTGTCAATATAAACTCTAAACAGTGGAGCTGTTCATCATAACTATGATCTTACTGAATGGGTTCAGGAGACAGGTGGGAAGTTGCAAGGAGAGTTCAAAGGGCTGAGTGCATGCAGGCAGGAGGTCTGGGATCCACGCCACTGTATGGTCTCCCAAGCATCACAGGTGTGGCCTAAAATTAACAAAAAAGGAAAGAAAAGAGATGGGGAGAATTAGGTGAGAATCCAATAGTCAGACTACCTGGGTTTACAGGTCCTTCTGCTGACCCCTTTACTCCCCTTGCACATTCGTCAGGCCAGTTCTGGCCCAGAAGTGCCATAAAAGTGAGTCCAGATGTTTCAGCATCACCAGCCACAGGGCTTAGGTCCTAGGCAGGATGTTCCCATCCTGCGGACCTGGTACCCACATTTCTAGACCAGGACATCCTTTCTCAGTACATAGATAATAAATATAGTAAATAAGACAATACAGATTCTCATGTGCCCCTTTTCGGAGTGGCCATAGTGTTCAGCCCTCTGGTTTAAGAGAAGGTGGAGATTCTGAATACTGACCAGAGTTCTTGGAATCAAAAACTGGTTGCACCATTTTGCCAGCCCTGTGACCATGGGCAACTCTCCATGCTTCCATTTTTTTCATCAGTAAAATAATTTGATTAACAACCACATTCATAGAGATGTGGTGAAGATGAAAAAAATTAGTGCAGATAAAAGGCTGAATCTGTTCCTGGCCTCATGGGAACACTAGATAAAGAAAATAGCTGTTTGTTGTCATTGCTCTGTATTTAAGTATTTGCTTTACATACTTTGCACTGTGATTCTTATTTGCTTAACATGTTTATTTCCTTCTTCCTCATAAAAACATGAACTTCATAAAAGCAGGTACATCTTTGCTGGGGACGTGCTCAGTGGCAGAATAAGTTTGTGTGTGTGAGGTCCTGGGTTTAATCCCCAGCATCAAAACACAGTTGAATAAGCCCAGCTTATTCTTTATCTCTCATGCCTAGAATAAGTTTAATACAGACGTTGACTAGAGAACTATCTTTTTCCATAAATTTGTGAATGTCTGCTCAGCTCTGGAATATGCATTATACTCTCACCTCCAGAGAATAATAGCCCCTAGTTTCCTATCTTATTTTTGTGGTTTTTTTCCTCCATGCTTTAAGAGCAAGATTTGTGGATTTCAAAATTACCATTATTAACTCCCAACTTTATACTAGTTGCTGAACTTCCTAATTTTCCATTTCTTCATCTGAAAAATAGAGTCAAGAATCTCAGCCCAGGGGGTTGGGTGTTGGCGCTGGAGGTAAGGTGCCTGCCTTGCCTGCGCTTGCCTAGGACAGACTGAGGTTCAATCCCCCGGTTTCCCATATGGTCCCCAGAGCCAGGAGAGACTTCTGAGTGCATAGCCAGGAGTAACCCCTGAGCGTCACTGGGTGTGACCCCCAAACAAAACAAAACAAAACAAAAAAGAATCTTAGCCCAGGGGCCGAAGCAATAGCACAGTGGTAGGGCATTTGACTTACTGACCCAGGACGAACCTGGGTTTGATTCCCATGATCTCATATGGTCCCCTAAGCCAGGAGCGATTTCTCAGCACATAGCCTGGAGTAACCCCTGTCACTGGGTGAGGCCCCAAAATCAATAAAATAAAATAAAATAATCTTAGCCCATGAGTCTGAGAGACAGTGTAGTGGATAAGGTACATGCCTTGCCCTTGCTGTATCATGCCAAACTTGATCCCTGGCATCAAAGTAATTCCCAAGCATTGCCAGGAGTGATCTCTAAGTGCAGAGTCAGGATTAAACCCTGTGCAGTCAGGTATGACCCAAACCACACACACACACACACACACACACACACACACATCACAGAAAGAAAGAGAACAGAAATCCTGCTTGTATGACTGTGGGAACTAACATGAGATTAGAGCCTCTGGCCTGGAAACATTCCTTGAGCTCACCCTACTGCTCTGCTATCCTGATCCATACTCAGTTTGAGCAGTGAGTGTCTTGGGGATTCTTCAATATTTAAGTCCTGTACCCTTTCCCTGACTGGGCAGGCCCCCACCTGGGGACACCTGTTTTCACCCCTTCCCTTGGTCTTCTGCCCTCTGCCCTTTGACTGCCACTTCAGACAGTTGACCATATTGAGTAAAACAGTGACCTGAAGCTTCTAAAGCTGGTTTGGCAGTCTGTGCCTGCCAGGCTGTTTCCCTACATTGTCCAGGGATGGATGGAGTCAAGACATCCCCTGAGCCTCCCCCTGCTGCTTAGGGCTGTCCACTGCAACTTCAGATCCACTTACATGTGGCCCTTTGATGTCAATTCCCAAATTGGAGGCTGGTGCCCTGCTCTGAGGACCAGGGCTTTGAAGTTGGCCTATAAACTGAACTTTCAGGAAGAAAGTTGTCAGTGGTGCCTCAGAGCACAGCTGGGCCTGTAAAGGCATGCGGAGTGCCAATGAACACTTGATAAATAATTCTTTCTGGGTCAAGAAAGATTCACTCCATTTAAAGGGGAGGAAAATTCCCTTGACCTTTTCACTGAAGTTCTAGAGGAAGAGGTTGGGGTGTAGGGAGAAGGGAGAAGGGGTTGTAGGTGTTTTTTGCATCTCATAAAAGTACACAGGGCAAAAAAGGTGGTCTGAGCACTGAACTCCAGCCACTACTGTTAAAGGTCTCGGTCCCTGAGTTTTAACCTAAAGTTCCCCCCACCCACCCTCAGCCTCACTGCCTCCTGCCACAAAAGGGGGAGAAAGCTAAGTCTTCTGATGGGAAAGCAAGATCCGCTCCCAGTGGAGCTAAGCCTCCAGTGTCTCCAAGAGGCTTGCCCAGCCATTTCGGCTGATGAGCCTGAACGCTTTCCTCGGGTCTGTTCCTCTCTCTGATCCCTTTGTACTGCCTGGTTTTGGCAGGTGTATTTGGGTATAGTTTTTGTGAAACATTTCTTTACGAACAAAATGATCACAGAGACATACAAAGCAAAAACTGCTCAGGGGGACAGTAATGTAGATCAGTGGGAGAGCGAGTGCCTTGTGTGAAGCCTTAAATTTAATCTCAACAGCAACAAAACTCTCCCGAAACCTCAAGTGGGTGGAAATATAGTACAGGGGTTAAAGCACATGCCTTGACTATAGCTGAGCCTGGTTTAATCCCTGGCACCACACTGTCTCTCAATGTGGCAGCCCTAGAGGCTCCTGCGTTATGGTTGGTGGTGTGACCCCAATAAACCCAGCCCTGCAGGACCCAAGTATCTTTGGTATCAGTATCCTGCATTTTCAGGCCTTTGCATGGAACCTTTATTCCAGTTGTCCTGACACAAGGAGGGGCCCCAGTTGCAGAGCAGCTGAAAATCACTTGGCCACACTGGGGGCCAGAAAAGTAGAGTTGCTGGAAATTTCATGTTTATAATGGCACAGGTATTTGAATTTGCAGCCTCAAAATTGTGAGGCAGGTACTCTAAGCTGCTGAATCTTTTTTTTAGGGGGTGCAGGCTGTGAAATACTCAGCAGTGCTCAAGAGTTACTCCTGGCATGCTCAACAGACCGTATGGGATAATGAGGATCCAATCTTGGGTCTGCTGCATTTAAGGCAAGCACGCACCCTACCTGCTGTACTAAGGATCCAGTCCTGGTTAAGTCATCTTCTGGGAAACCCATTTCCCCATACAACTGAGAATAACTGAAGAATCTATCCTTTTATACCACTTTTCAATACCACTTTATTCATAAATCAAATATTTTTTTCTGAGATGACCCATTGTCTATCATTTTGCTAACCTTATACTGTTTTACTTACCCTTCATAATTCCCAGCAAGTGTTTTCATTATTTTTCAGTCTTAACTGCTTTTGCACTGCCTTATTTTAGAAACAACTTGCCAAGTTCAACTCTGCATTCATGCAGCCTCAAACTTTTCTTTTGAAACTATTGCATGCAGATCATTATGCATTTTAAAGACATTTCTTTACACTATAGTGTTTAATCTCCATATATTTAGACCTTTATATTGCTCTAATATTTCACAGAAAAGAATTCTGCTCCTAATAATGATGGACAAAGTTGCTTTGAACTAGCTTTACCACTGAGAATAGGCTAAAATTAAATAAAACAATCTGAAGGTACCAGTTATCAAAGCTATGAAAGTAGGGCCCAGGATCTGAAAAAGAAAGGAAGAGGGTATAATTGATACTGACCAAATTCCCCAAGCTGGATTACCCAGACCTGAACTGTTGCTCAGCTATTAATCTCCAGGCTTTGCCCCTCCTTCCCAAAACATATACGTATATTGGGGGGAGGCGGCT
>PVKC010027890.1:0-15610 GCA_004027635.1 Crocidura indochinensis
TCCCTTCCTTCCTTCCTTCCTTCCTTCCTTCCTTCCTTCCTTCCTTCCTTCCTTCCTTCCTTTCTTCCTTCATTCCTTCCTCCCTTATTTATTTCCTTCCTCCGTTCCTTATTTTCTTCCTCCCTCCCTTCATTATTTCCTTCCTTCCTTCCTACCTTCCTTTATCCCTCCCTCACTCCTTCCCTTCCTTTCTTCTTTTCTTCATGTTATTGTAGAGTATTATATTTTACATGAGAAAAATAAAAATATATATTAAAGTTGCAATTATTTTATACCTGTAACAGCCAGATACATGAATATTGGACAGCATACTTCGTTAGTGAGATTAGAGGAACAGAAACATTTCTTGCTGAGAATGAAAAATAGGACAATATTTTTGCAATAAAACTAGCTAGTTTTAACAAAATCACTTCCAAATTTAGCATTTGATCTAGTAATCTTATATTAAAGTATCTGTCCCCACAGTACAAAAATATAATGACATTATTTTGAATTGACATGTAGAAAATGTTCTTGTAATTGTGTCATTGGTGTTAGTATAAAATTGAAATTTCCCTTCAAATCTAATATTTTATCCCCAAATCTAACATTTGAATAAGATGCAAAGTATCTACACAAAACAGAGTTAAGTAACTGAAAAGTAGTTGCAGTGATTTCTATTTTACTATATCTTGTGCATTTTATGTTATATTGCTTATACTTAGAGTATAAATGAGTATAAATAAAGTAATCTTCAGAAAAAATGAAAAACTATCTATTTTTATTGTGTAAATTTCAATTGTATTTGCAATAAAAATAAGAGATAGAAGAAAAATTAATAATTTCTTACATATGGAGCTCAAAGTTAAAGAAATCATAAAATGGTATTTAAAAATGTAAATTATATTCTCATGTCTGCAGTCTTGCAGACTTTTATAAAATATATAAGAATGAAATTTAAGGGCACAAAATATAGGACACTGAAGCATAATTTTATTATGTAGATACGTTAGTCAGAGACAAATAATAAATAAAGACAGATTACTATTTTGACTTTTTAAACTCCAGAAACAATAACATTGCAATGAATACCATCAGCAATTGTTTTTGGTATCTAAGTTCCATAATTCAAAACATGGATTTATTTTATTATTGTCAAAGCCTACTATGAGGTTTCTCTTTTTACTTACTCCTGATTATTTATATTTGTTTTGGGACCACACCCAGCAGTGCTTAACTATGGTATAGCTGAGCCTATATTCAGTCTTGTGCTTTAGAATTGTAACTAGCAGTGAGATATTTGGAGGGAATCATGTTTTGACAAGAGGGGAGCTCGGCCTTCCACATGCCAAACACACATTTAGCACTTTGGTCTTTTGTTTTGGCCATTTTTATGTCAACATATGGTCCCAGAGCATCACAAGATACAGCCCTGGAGGTCTCCAGAACCTCCATGTACTGTGTGATGACCCCTAGGAACCTTAGTCGTGATGAGGAATCTTGCATCACTGGGCCTTTTCACATCACAAGATACTTGGGCTCTGGTAGCAGTGCATATGCCTATCCTTAAAATCATCTGCCAGACAAATTGACCAAATTACTGGGAGGAGTTCACACATTCTGAGAACTGCTTGGGAGACATCTACTCTAATTGGAGGCATCACCCTTTAACTACTAATAGATATTGATGCACATGTATGCTTTTGCATATTATGAGCATATTATGTTCTTTTTTTCTCACTGCCAATATTTCTCTGTATTTCATATAACAATACTCGACATTGACATTTATTTAATTTCAGTATTTAAAGTTGTCGATTTCTGGTTTCAAATGTCACTTATGAGAAATTCACAGTTGTTTCCATTTTTATATAAGTTGTGATTTTCCCACTATCATTAACACTGATTAGAATTCACTCTGATGTACTTAACTGTTTTACTTTTGGTTTATAATATTTGATATTAAAAAAACATTGTGCATGCTTATGTATTTTGCTAAATGTGGAGTGTTTCCTATCATAATTAGTTTATTTTGTTTTGGAGCAGCATCTGGTGTCTCTTTGGGGACCGTTTGTGCTGGGGATAGAACCTAGGTCAACCAGAAGCAAAACAAGTGTCCTGCCAACTGTACTATCTTTGTGTCCCTCAGGATTTTGCTTGTTTTATTTAGTTTTGCTTATCACATCAATTGGTAGTTTATTTTCAAGCTAAAAGAAAAATAAATTACCTCAACTACCATCATATTTGCATCTGTTAGTGAAGTAAACTTGAGTGTTTTAGATCTCACCAATGAGTATTCATTTTTTTTCATGAAAATAATGATGCGAAATCAGGTTAATTTTTCCCTGGGCTCTGAAATAATGTACTATGAGTATATTGAGTACCAACCTTATACTTTCTATTTCTGTGACCATAGACATTGTGTTGAAAGGGCTTTCTCATTTCTTTTTTTTTTTTTTTTTTTTTGGGTGGGTGGGGGGGGTCACACCTGGCAGCGCTCATGGGTTACTCCTGGCTCCAAGCTCAGAAATCGTTCCTGGCAGGCTAGGGGAACCATATGGGATGCCAGGATTCGAACCAATGACCTTCTGCATGAAAAGCAAGCACCTTACCTCCATGCTATCTCTTCGACCCCCTCTTTCTCATTTCTTAAATTACATTTAGAATGAAAATTTAGTGCTAGAAGTGAATGGCATAATCATTGGAAATATACTGAGAAGTTTGTTTTGTTTTGCTTTGTTGCCTTTTTGGGCCACAACCTATGATGCTCAGGGATTACTCCTGGCTCTGCTCTCAGAAATCGCTCCTGTTTCAGAGGACCCTATGGAATGCTGGGGATCAACCAAGACCTGTCCTGTATCAACCACTTGCAAGGCAAACTCCCTACCACTGTGTTATCTTGCCAACACCTGTCTTGTCTTTTAAAGAGGCTCCTTTGGGGTTGGAGAGATAGCACAGAGGCAGGCATTTGCTTGCACACTGTGAACCCAGGACAGACCCGGGTTTGATCCTCAGCATCGTATATGATCCCCAGAACCTGCCAGGAGTGATTTCTGAGAGCAGAGCCAGGAGTAACCCCTGAGTGCCTCCAGGTATGGCCCCCAAACAAACAAAATATAAATAAAGAAGTTCTTTTAATGCTTCTTACAAAACTGATTCCATGAAAATGAATTTCCTAAGCTGAACTATGTATTATGTCTTCAAATCTAAATTATAGCTAAATAAAATATTGTTAGTGTTTATTTCACTGGTTTTAGGTTTTTTTAATTTTAATTTATCTTTTAAACCATAGTCCACTATTCCCTTCTGGTTTATAAGATGTCAGTTCAAAGATCTACTGTGAAAATTACGAGCTTTTCTTTGTAAGAATATTCTTCTTTTAACCATCCTGGTTTCAATATACTGTGTCTATGTTTTTCTTTTCTTTTCTTTTTTTTTTAAATTTGCTTAGAAGGTGCCTTAAATTTTTTCTATTTGTCTCTGATATCTTTGCAACCCTTCTTACCATCTAGGAAGTACAATGCATGTTTTTACTTCTCAGCTCTAGGAACCTATTCTATTATTGCTATTATTATTATTAATTATTATTATATTATGTTCTATTATTTCTGATTTTACTTTTTCTCTTTTCTTCAATTTTGGTCCACATCAACTGTGCTTAAGGCTTATGCCTGCAGATTACTCCTGGCAGTGGAGTATGGGGATATAAGAGGTATACAAGATTAATTAATAAACACATTAATTTCTAATTTCTCTGGATCAAATTTGAAATTTATACATTTCCAAGACAGGGAGTCAAAGATACAAAACCTAGCATAGCTTATAGTGAGTCATCACTTAGTGCTTGAGTGGTGTTCTTTTCATGTTCTACTTACCAAATAGATAGCATCTAGGACATAATGATGGTTTGGTTTTATTTCGGATTCTAAGAATTTTTCAGGAGTGGCCAAGAGAAAATGAAATTCCATTGTTACATGAGGTAATATATTGGTGCTCTGTGTTTAGAAAAGTCATACTGGATATATTTTTCTTTTGCCTTCCTTAAACATATTTAAGAATAAAACATCCAATTAAAAACGTAATAGATGTTTTGAAATTGGAGATTTATCGTAATAACATAAATGTGCATTATATAATTACAAAAGTATATAATAAATATTTAAGTTTTAAAAAGATTTCAAACTCCAACATTTTTGTGAACAAAAGTAAGTGAGAGAAGGAGAGAAATAGAGAAATAAATAAGCAGAGTTAGGATATGTGTGAGTTTTAATAGTTTTCCATTCATTTGGGCTACAGCTATAGTTGAGATTGCAGGGCATTATTAGTCTTGCATGTAGCTGAGTTCGATCTCAGAAACCTATAAGGTTTCTTGAGCCCACCTGCTCTGAATGCACAGTCAAAATTAGCCCCTATCTCTACATGTGCCCAAACAACAATAAAAAGTGGTCTTTAGAGTCTCAAGTGATAGCATAGTTGGTAGAAAGATTGCCTTCAACATGACCAATCCTTGCTGAACCCCATATGCTATCACAGTCTGCTAAGAGTGATTTCTGAGCGCAGAGTCAGGAGTAACCTCTGAGCACTCTAAGGTGTGCCCCTGAAAACAAACAACAAAACATGAAACAAACCAGTCTTCCATTCACACTATTGGATAAATAATATTTTCATTTCTAATGGGATCTAAGCGGAAATTCAGAATAAAATGTGCATATTAGTTTGCATGGTTTCAGGAAGAACTACAGGTTCTTTAAAGATGCCTAATGATGTTATTGTGATACTTGTGTTTGAATAAGCAGTGATCATAGAAATAATTGAACTTTGGCTATTCAAATGACAGAGTTAAGTTAGGGACTCTCGAATTGTAAAAGGACTGTCTTCTTACATTTTGATCTTATTCTGACTTTTGAGCTAAGCACAAAGGTACATTTCTATCAAAATTTACTAAATTAAAAATTATCTTTTACTTATTTGGGAGGAAAACCTTCTGTGAGTTCCTAAAATAACCCCCTAGTTATCATGATCTACTCAGATATCTGTTCCATGCTCCCTTTTTCTAACTTGTTCAACACCTAGACTTTTCATTCAGGAAATACTAAACTTCTTATTCCTAAATGGCATAACTTTGTGAATACTTTGCCCTTCTTCTCAAAAATTTTTCTTTATAATCAAAGGAAAACTTGGCTACATCACAAGTTCTTCTCAGTGTATTTTAAATGCTGATCAAACTGTCTCCTTACAGTGAATGTTGCTGTGAAAAGTTTAAATCGAACTTGATATTTCACACTTGTATGAGGCATGATTTTTTTTCCTACTTGCCTACTTAGGCTTCTTTCTTTATACTTGGATTTTAATTTTTTCAGAATACACTTTGATTGGGAATGTTAGGTATAATTATTTTGAGGACTCTGAAATCCTTCATCCTGCACACTAAGTGTGTTATTATTCCAGAAAAAAATGGTTTTGCATTTAGAGTTTATATAATTTCCCTTATAAAATGACAATATGTTTGTTATAGCTCTTCTTTTAAATTAATACTTCTTCTTAAATTATAGTTAAACCCCACACATTTTATTTCATTCTCTTTGATGCCCATCTTCATAACATCATCACATATATCTTGTTTTCAAGTTATAATGAGTAGAGTTTTTTTATTTCATTTTATGCTGAAAAACTTTCAAAGGTTTCCATTTTATTTGGTCTTTTAATATACAAAAATCTTGGAATACTTATTTCTTATTAATGGATTTCAATTATACTTATAAAACGATATATTTAACTTCTGTGTGAATACGGAGAAACATTTTCTTTATTTTTCAATGACTATCCTTTCATCATAAGTGTATTTTCTTATTGAAAGACATACGATGGGGGGCTGGGCGGTGGCGCTGAAGGTAAGGTGCCTGTGCTAATCTAGGACGGACCACGGTTCAATCCCCCGGTTCCCCATATGGTCCCCCGTGCCTGCCAGGAGCGACTCTGAATGAATAGCCAGGAGTAACCCCTGAGCGTCATCGGGTGTGGCCCCCCCAAATAAATAAATAAATAAATAAAAAGACATACAATAATAAATAGTAAACATTTATCTTCTTTAAAGTTACAGCACATATATGGATTATATTTTGCTTCTTGTCAGATTATTTTATTAGTTGGAGTAAATAGAATTCTTCTGTCTGCAAGTTGTTTGATTGGCAGAAAATCTTCTTTGGCATCTAAGAAGAGATGATAGATGTGATTCATCACCAAGTCCCATACTTGATCCAGTCAGTTTCAAGTCTAATAAGTTGCTCATTTTTGTTGTTGCCATAATGGGAAATATATTGCAGATATCTGCGATGCTAGGAACTAACTTAGACCTTTTCTTTTTCCTCTTCTCTTTCCTTTCTTCCCTCCCACTTCCTTCCTTCCTTCCTTTCTTCCATCCTTTCTTTCTCTTTCTTTCTTCCTTCCTTCCTTCTTCATTCCTTCCTTCCTTCTTTCTTTCTTTTTTTCTTTCTTTTCTTTCCTTCCTTCCTTCCTTCCTTCCTTCCTTCCTTCCTTCTTTCTTCTTTCTTCTTTCTTTCTTTCTTTCTTTCTTTCTTTCTTTCTTTCTTTCTTTCTTTCTTTCTTTCTTTCTTTCTTTCTTTCTTTCTTTCTTTCTTTCTTTCTTTCTTTCTTTCTTTCTTTCTTTCTTTCTTTCTTTCTTTCTTTCTCTGTTTTCTTTCTTACTACTATAGCCACACTTCATAGGATTCAAGGATCATACCTGGTTAAGTGCACAGGGAAACAATTTTGGTTAACCTCTTCAGCCATATGCATGCCAATGATTGAATCTGGGTCAGCAACATACAAATCAAGTGTTGTACACTCTATGCAGGTTTTCATGCCTCAGACCTTTCTTTATCTTAATGATTTTATTGCTATAAATATTCCTTTTAATATTTTGCTATATTTCAAACTTTTATTATATATGATTCTTGATGGTTTCAATATTTTGCTCTTTTATATTTTAAAAAATTTCTTTGCTGTTCAGTACCATACCATTTAATCTATATAAATTTGCCTTTCCTTGTTTTGTTATTTTAATTTATTTAATTTATTTCTGGCTTTAAATATTGTAGGATTGTAGTTGATAGTTATGTCTTGCTTTATTGTGTTGTGATTTGGTGACACATACAAGTATTTATAGAGTTTACTCTTATCTACATTCAGGGATCATTTTTGGACTTGGAAGACATGTGAGGTGCCAGGATTGAAACACAGTAAGCCATTGATAAAGCAAACTACTTATTGTATTTGGTGTTACAGTCGGAATTTCTTTCTTATTTCTTATTTATTTATTTATTTTTTTTTGGTTTTTGGGCCACACCCGGTGATGCTCAGGGGTTACTCCTGGCTATTCACTCAGAAGTCGCTCCTGGCAGGCACGGGGGACCATATGGGGAACTGGGGGATCAAACCAAGGTCACCTTACCTCCAGCGCCACCGCCTGGCCCCTATAGTTGGAATTTCTAAACATGACATTGTCTTTGTAATTTTGTTGAGATTTTATTCATGACCTAGTTTGGTATTTCTGTATGTTTATTGTTTAGTTGTTTATTTCTTCAATCAAAACTGACTGTTTTCAGAAGTTATTCCTAATTCTACTTCAGTAATCAATCTTGGAAGTTGTGGAGAACCATCTGGAAATAAAAAGTACCTTCCCTTCCTTACTGTTACTCTGCACCCATTTTGCACTAAAATAATGTTGAGAAAGATGAATTAACTTCTATCCTAGAAAATTTTCTGAAAATGTTTTAAATAATTATAACTTTGGGAAATGTGTAATTTTATTATGAAAAAGAAAATGAAAGCCACTGATTCCTCTTTCCAATATCCACTAAATATGGAAAATTCAAGCAACCTTGGTTGGAATTATGAGTAATAGTGCCACTTAAAAATGCCTTTAGTTAATAGCTAATAGTCTTTAAATATATATAACTTGATTTTAACTATATATATATATATATAATTTATATAATTTTGGTTTTTGGGCCACATCCAGTGATGCTCAGGGGTTACTCCTAAATATACACTCAGAAATCACTCCTGGATTGGGGGACCATATGGGATGCCAGAGGATTGAATAGTAGTCAATCCTAGGTTAGTGTGCGCAAGGCAAATGCCCCACTGCTAACGCCACCACTCCAGCCCCGTTATATATTTATTTTATCTTTCATATATATTAAAGATAAATTAGCTAAATTATTCCATGATCTGGCATTAGAGAAGTCTTTCTGGATTCAACCAAGGAAACAAAAGCCAAATTATGTAAAAGGAATACATTGATTTTTCTGTAAAAACAAAAGGTTTTTTTGTAAACTTTAAAAGAATAAATTTTTAGACTATACATCTGACAAAGCTGTATAGATATGTTGAATATGTTTATGTATGTATACAAATATATATAAATCATAATATTAAACAGAAATTAAAATGTAATGTAAATGGGGAGTGAAACTGGCCATTTATTTTGATTTGTTTTTTTAATTTGTGCATAAAATTTATTATCTTCTAAATATTATATTTTATAATTTTATTATGAACAAAAATGAATAACAAATCTTTCACAGTAATATTTAAGATGCATAGTGATAATGAATCAGGGCCATTCCCAACACCAGGGTTGTCCTCCCTTCAACCATTCTCCCAGCATGTGTCCCATAGTGCCCTCTTTGACCCCTGGAGTGCTAGTGTAACAACTTGTTGTAGATAGGGTATTGATTCTATTGTTTTAGACTTTGAGTTTTGTGTTTAAGTCTGTTCATTTTTGATTTTCAATCAATGTTCATATGGCTGTTTGATCCTGGTACCATTCATTTTTATTTTCCCCCTCAAGTCAAGGGGCCGAACAAGATGATTCAAGTTGTGTGGTTCTGCTGAAAGAAGACAAAAAAATAAAGAAGAGAAGCATAAGAAAATAACAATAAAAAAAAGGAAAATAAAAAAAATCATGACTACCAAAAAAGATGAAAAGTACCCAGCAACCACAAAAAATCACCAAATAAGACCCATAAGACTTCAGCTGGCTGCTTTCTAGACTGCCACAACACCATGTCACAGGCTGAGGTTGTGTTCTGGATTCTATCTCCTCGGACTACCTCAATCCTGTGTTGTTATAACTTCTAGACCTTAGTTTCACAATCCCCCCAGGATTGGTCTATGAGGCATCCATTATAAAGAGTGTAATACTAGAGTCATATTTACCTTTCAAGAAGAAATAAATAATATATTTGTCTTTAAAGGCTACTAGAGGCTATCTCAGATCATCAAAGATCTCTTAATATTTAGATTAAAAATTCTATTTATAAACAAGACAAATAAAAATTTAGTAATAATAATGGTTGATCAGTCATGAATAATAATTGATTTAGGATAAGTAATAAAGACCATGTAGACGAGTAGAGATGCTTAAAAGCATCATATTTAAGCAGTACTGATATAAAAATATAAAGTATATCCTTTTATTTTTGGACACACTTGGCAGCTCTTAGGAGTTACTCTTGGTTCTGTGCCCAAAATTGCTCCTGGCAAGCTTTAGAGACCATATTGGATGTCAGGGATCCAATTTGGGTTGGTTATGAGTTGACTGCATGCAAGGCAGATGCCCTACTCACTGTGTTATTGCCTAAGACCTGGTTTATTAAACAGAAATCTTGTTTGGACATTTTTTGAAATCGTAATTTTACATATGATTATGCAACCAATATTGACTGTATTTCATCTTCCAAAATTAATGTCCCTATTAAATTAATGTATTTTCAATGCAGAAGTCAAATAAAATATAAACTTTGCTCCTAGTTTTTCCCTATGAATCATAATTCTTGTCTTTAAAATGTACCTAAAGACAAGACAGGAAAGTTTGGCTCTGCATGTAGACTCTCCAACCTTACTTTATCCACGAATTTAGAAAGGATATTAGCATAATCTGGCACTTTGAGTTGCCTCAACTTAAACAATTAATCTATAACATAGCATAAAATGTCTCTTTTAATAAAATGTTTTTATGTTTTGTCCTGTTTCTTTACATCAACAAAATCTATCATTTTGTTTAAAAGGGAAAAGTGGAATAATATCTGTCTAATTTAATTTTCATCTAAAAACCTGAAATAAAATTGTATTTAGAATTACTAACCTATTTCTGGAAGAAAACCAATCTAGCAAGGAAACCATCTAGTAAGGAAACCAATGCACAATTTTAGGAAAATCTATTCATTCCCATGCACACCATTACATTTATAATAGTCAAAAATTAACAACAATCTAAGTGCCCATCAATATATAATAGGATAAAGAAGATAATGTATATATATATATATATACACTATAAATATGACTCACCTGCTAACTTACACAAAATACTGCTATGAGAAGAATGAATGAGCATAGAGAGTACTATAAGGCTTAGCAAATAAACCAGGTATAGAAAGATACAAATCATAATTTCACTCAGAAATGCAAATATGAAAATAGCAAAAAAAATTTTTTTCTTGGTTTTTAGACCACACCTGGAAGTGCTCAGTTATTACTCCTAGGCCTGTATTCAGATATCACTCATGGCAGACTCAAAGACCATGTGAGATTCTGGAATCAATCTCAAGTCAGTCTTGGACAGCAGCATGCAAGGCAAACACCATACCAATGTGCTATCTTTCCAGCTCCCTAAAATAATTTTTTTCACTGACAAAATTGTTTATTTAAAATCAATTTAGAAGGAAATTTCTAAGCTCTGAGATTTTAGTTTGAAATATAACTTTAGTTGATGTTTTATGTTCATAAATAGCAAAACCAACACTGTTACCATTTGTTGAAATTTTATATTACTATTTGTAAGAATTTACTATTTTTTTGAGTTTACTCCCAAACTTGCTCTTTACTACTTTAAACAAATCTTGCTGTCAGTAAATTCTAGAAAATAAAATGTGGTAGTGAAATGGATATCATAAAAGTAATTCACTGATATTCCTATCACATACAGAAATAGAGAAATACCTCCCTCTCTCTCTGTATGCATGTGTACATGCATGCATGAGTAATAGACTCTGTAACTCACAATTTAAGTAAACAAAAATAATCATATTTATTTAAAACTACACTGTTCATGAGAGCAAATTTCATTTTGGCTAATAAATTATTTTTTCTGCAAAGTAGATAAAACCTCTGCCTTACAACTTAAATAAAACTTAGCATAACTTAAGTGAAACTTCAAGAAGTATATTAACAACGAACAGAGCTATTAGGTTCAATATGAATATGCTCCACAGGTTTAGTTAAAAGGTCACACAGAACTTGGCATTTGACTTACATGTAGAATGGCAAAATTTTGATTATTTAATTTTCGGTAATAAAGTTTAGGAAATCCTGTGTCTTCTCTTTGGGGCCAGATAAATACAATAAGAGATAAAAAAAAAAAAACTTGAAATGGACAGAGAATGCAGCTGACAGGGCATTTGCCTTACTAACACATAACCAATTGGAGCCCCAGAACCAAATACAGTTGAACTGAATTTGATTTCCAGCACTGTATATGTTCCTTGGGTTCCTGGCAGGTGTGTCCCCAAACAATAAAATAGGATCATGTAAATATGATTCTTACACTTAGACAATAATGGACTATAAAACTCTAAAATTAATTTGTTTCTTTTTACTAGCTCTCCTTGTACACTCCTTAATAGTTTAGTTTAGGGGCCGGGAGATAGCATGGAGGTGAGGCGTTTGCCTTTCATGCAGAAGGTCATTGGTTCGAATCCCGGTGCCCCATATGGTCCCCCGTGCCTGCCAGGAGCAATTTCTGAGCATGGAGCCAGGAGTAACCCCTGAGCACTGCCGGGTGTGACCCAAAAACCAAAAAAAAAAAAAAAATAGTTTAGTTTAGCAGCAACAGTTCACAAACTTAACATTGCAAACATTTTTCATTGTTTCTGTCAATTCCACATTGCTATTTTTCATTAAAAGAACATTTTTACTTGACACATTATTTTAAGAATTTTTTCTAAAATTAATTATAAATCAATAATAATATATTATAGTCTATAACTATATTATATTAAATTAGTTTATTATATAAATCTATTATATTCTAATAATGCATGATTTTCCTTTTCATTTTTACTTTGATCCCACATATTAATGTGTTTAGGGGATCACTCTTTTCTCTGTCCTCACAGATCACTTTCTGGCAATCCTTTAGAGACCAAGGTATAACTAGGTCAAACAAGCATAATTCATCCAAACTTAGCATCACTCTAGCATAAAAATACACTAAAACACATAAAAATTCTGATAACATGAGATCAGAGCATTTTCACGCTGGGTTGGGCGTTTTTCTGGCACATGTCTGACTCAGATTCTATTCCTGGCATCTCATACATTCCCTCTAGCTTGCCAGGAGTGAACTTCGGAGTGCATAGCCAGGGTTATCTCTTGAGCATAACTGGGTGTGGCCCAATAAGAAAAAAAGTCAAAGAACAAATGCTAGGAATACATTAGTGTATTCCATTTTCTTTGAATGATTAGGAAAAAAAAAACTTAAAAAAAAAAAAAGAGAAAAGCAGAAGACATCAACAACTGTTGCCAGAAACAGAAAAAAAGTCAAATGAAGAGATTTAGTTTAAGAAATTTTAGATTTCAGATACTAAATAAATATGTTCTAGAAATCAGAACTAAAACGTAGCAAATATCATTGATAATCCTATATTGTTTACCTGCAGTTTGTAAAGATGGGTCTTTTTTTTTTTTTTTTTTTTTGGTTTTTGGGCCACACCCAGTGGCGCTCAGGGGTTACTCCTGACTATTCGCTCAGAAGTCGCTCCTGGCAGGCACAGGGAACCATATGGGGAACCAGGGGAATCGAACCATGGTCCGTCCTAGGTTATCGCAGGCAAGGCAGGCACCTTACCTCCAGCGCCACTGCCCGGTCCCCAAGATGGCTCTTATTTTAATCACACACAAATACACACAGGTAGCAAGCATGTATATGTTGACTATTTTAACTGGATCTGGTACACTTTCCAGATGCAATTGTAATAAAATCATCATGTTATACATTTTAAATACATATAGCTTTGCCCATTAACAATTTAACTGGAAAAGTTAACTCTGTCTGATACAACTTTTATCCCATTGCACATAAAATCCTTTATGCTTTTGCACATAAAAACTCATTACAAAGAAAAGATTCCTTCTCAAAGTCAACTAAAACAAAGAAAGGGCAAAGGTTGATACAATAGATACTGACACATGAGGTAAAGGTAAACTGAGGGTCTTTGGCTTCTTGAACCTAGATGGCCTGTCAAATCAGTGCCTTAAAAAGATTTTTAGTAGTCATTCATAAGTCTTAAAAATAAACTTACTAACATACTTGATAAGAGATCAAGATGTTTGTTTGTTGAATGGGGGTCATGGACCTTATTGAGTCTCTGGTGGATTCATCCCTTAAAACAGCTCAGGACCAAAATCTGAATTATTTTTGGAGGTAGCAAACTCCACCAGGTTCAGCCTCCAGCTGGCTAAATCTAAAGATGACATTAAAGTCAGGGTGCAGGCTGTCTTGTTGGGATGTGATAGTCCAGCAACATGTGAGCCACTTTTCCGCCTTTCTGCCCCTCACTTCTCTTGAAGCCTTCCCCAGACCCCCAGACTGCATTTTCAATATGGGGGTGGTTGTATTGTACCTGAAGGGTACCTCCGCCATGCTTCCGATATCAAGGCCATGCTTGGTTATCAGACAGCCCCAAAGGATAGGCCCAGTTGATTGTGAAGCTGGTTTGCATTGTCCAGCAATGTCTAGGTCTGAAAATACTAGTGCAGAGCCAAGCTCATGGAACTCATTGAATCTCTTACCCTCTTACCATTTCAAATATGTGTGGTCCACAACCTGCTGAATGAGTTGCTGGACATACTGCATTTCACTAACCTAGCCCTCAGCCAGATCCAACAGTACCATGAAGTGAGGGTGCAGGCTGCCAAGAAGGATCATGAAGGCTCCCCAACAACTAAGCTCTTTCCATGTCTTTTCTCACCTCCCATTTCTTCCCCTTTCTTCCAACCCCCAACTCTGTGGAGGGGAGACGGAGCTAAATTTAAATCAAAGGAGATGGAAGTTCCCATGTTTGTTCATCCCCCAGGTGACAAAGAAACCAGGGACAACTCAGTTCTCACTCAACCTGAGAATGACATCCTTGCAGAAATCGCTTTAGAAAAGTGTTCCAACGTATTTTCACTTGTTGTGTATCCTCAAATATGGATTAACCCAATAAATAATGTAAATGGCACTCGAACTTTGATTTGAACCCTGGAACAAGACATCATGGTGAGATTCTTGCTCTTGTGTTTAATTTTGACTCTATTGGAGTGAACTCAAAATATTGGGCCGCATGGCGTTTGATTCAAAGCTGGGAGAGACCCTTTCTGAGGTCAGAAGGGCCAGTGAAACTAGGGATATGAAAGCTTGGCTCACCCCTATTCGTGGCCCAGGATTGAGACTTTACAGCAAAAAGTCCTTTTTCCAAAGACTTTTTTGAGGGCGGACTAATTTCCTGAGTATGACCTTTAGTCTAGATATGAATTTCAACTATGGAAATTTTGAACTTTGGACCGAAATGACCTTACTTGCTTTGAACACCCAAAGCCACTCCAAATACTGCACGGAGATGTAGAGAGCTGCCAGAGTATCAGCAGCGGCTGCAGAGGCAGCAGGTATCACTCTCACAATGAAAAGCACCTGATTGTTCCCTCCCTGATAGCGGACAAATGCTTCCAAGGCTGCGGCAGCAGCTGGGGAATGCTCTTGCTGTAAGAAGTGCTGAGGAAAGCTTCTGATCAGGCCAGGCACCTGATGGCTCCTGCCCGCACCCATCTGTGGGGCCCAGGATTCCATGGAAGTGATGCCACGTGAGGAGTGGCCTGGGAGAAGCCCAGTGTCTGGACAATTGATTTTAGGTGATGGGATAAAATGGAACGTCCACAAACTTTTCACATATGGCAAATTGTGTTAGGTGGTGGGATATTAAAAAAAAGGGGGGGGGGAGATAACAGTGAAGCCCAAGTAAAAAATCAGATTTAGAACTACCTGCATCTAACTTGTTTTAAGTGTATATCTTGATCTAAGTCATTTTCTTGCTGATTTAAATGTGCTTTATATTTTTCCATAATTAATGTTCCCAATTGCATAATGTTTTACTGTGTATTTTAATGTAGTAGCCTGTTTTCAAAATGTATGTTCTGTATAGATGTTCTTGTACTTGTGTTTAGGGAAAGGTTAATAGGAACAAAGTTCTAGGGGGGAAAATGCATCGTTAAATAGCATTAAGAAGAATAGGATCAAGGAAGTTCCAGGATAATAGTGCTTGGTAAATAAGCATTAAGAAAATTTTGGAGTGGCAGGTGGGGGAGGGAAAAAAAATTTTAAGTTACAGGGATATTTTGTAGATAAGTTATTTTTATGGAAAAGGCTGATGTTAATTCTCACTTTAAACTTTGTTGTTATGGGAATATTAAGGTTCCCACCTTTGGCTATAGGTGGAAGGCAGAAAAAAAAAAGATAGCCTATGCTCTTTTGCTTTTATTTGTTTTAAGAAAGGGCCTGGGGGCCCGGGAGATAGCATGGAGGTAAGGC